>VUQG01009758.1:9122-20683 GCA_015106755.1 Etia nguti | reverse complement strand
TGACTAATAATTTTTTTTTTTTTTTTTTTTTTTTTTTTTTTTTTAACAGTGCCAGACAGTGGATTAACTTTGGAGCACACATACAGGAATAGCACAATTTTTTTTGTTATTGTTTGCCGTATTTTTATATACTGTTTCGGTGATGATGCTCATGAGCAAAAGATCAAATGTGGTCAGTGTATGTGCAATCCGTGTGAGCTGAAAACTCAGGCTTCAGACTGCTCTGAATGCTCAGTTTCAGGCAGTGTTTGTAATCTTGGCTCTATGTCCATGAGAGACACTATCACTATTATGGTCATCCCAGGCACACAACTCTGGCTGTGAGCACAGAAGCGCCACCCATCTGCTGTTTAAGCTTTCTGTTTATAAGTGACAGCCAATCAAAAGAAAGCTGGGTTAAAGTTAGAAGAAGAGTGACAGAGGAAGAACTAGGGGGCTTCACCAAGGATGATGGATGATGTTATTTTGAACTGGGAATCATACAAAGCTAGTAGTAGAAGCTTTGCATGTTGGTGAATTCAAAGATAAAACATGGACATAGTTGCTGTGAACTCACCTGTTTGGACTCTGATCCATATGGTCCATATGAGATAGTTGCCAAAACCATTTTTTCTTATATACGAGGCTTAAAATATGCTTTTAAATTGTCTGTTTATGTCTCTTAAGTCTATACGAATTGACTTGATTTTAAAGACAGCCTCAAATGGTCAGTAGAGAAATTGCAGTTTCTGTTCGTTGATGCAATGGGCTTATTTTTTCTTTTTTAATAAATTAATAATTTAAGTGAATTAAAAATAAGAGAACTTCCAATTTCACCTTCTAAATTCTGATGATTTAGATGGGTTTTTTTTTCTCTTGAAGACTTTTGATTGAGGTAGATTATTACAATGATAAAATGATCAGTAATTGGCAGCTATTGATTTGTTAAAATAGTGATCAAGATCTCTGAAATGTGTCATTGTTTCTACACATGAGAGGAAGCAGCCTTAAAGTCACCACGAAACAGTACTGAAGTGTAAAAGTTACAGATTTGCAGCCATTTGATCTCACTAGCAGGACTAAAATGCTCTCCCCTTTTTTTTAGGCCACTTCAGTAATGCATAAGGCAGATATAGGGAAATGGATATCAGGATGTGGTTACCTAGGTAACATAGAGTCACCGCAGCCTCTTGAAGCAGTGCGTTACCACTGCAGGCCAGCAATTTGCTAAAGTCTAAATTCAGTGTGTGTGCACAACCTGTTTTATTCCGTGTATTTCTTTATCCACTTAGTGAATTCTCTTTGATCCAAGCAAGTGTCTCTTTGGACAAACCGTCCAAGCCCCAGCTCCACCCCTACATAAACCAGGCACAGGCTGAAGAGTGTGTGTGTGTGTGTGTGTGTGTGTGTGTGTGTGTGTGGGAGATGAGGTGAAGGTAGCCAGTGTTCATGTCTGCCACACAAAGCTCCATGCCCCTTCCTTTGTCTTCTTTCCCCCACTCGTGAGTGGCTGGCTGAAAGAGTGCAGAGAGCTCTCATTAAAACCCATGTCAGCTTCAAGCCACTCGGAGCCATGTCCTTTCCTCCGCCTCCGCACATAAGAGAGAGCAAGTCACACCGACAGCCCCCTCAACACATTTACCTGCACTTCACAGTCTGATATTCCTCTCAGTGATCAATGTGTATAAGATGAGATGGGTACACCCACCACCACCACCTTATTTCAACATTGCGTGAACACACACCTGCGGGCTCTGGTTACCTTGGCATCTCGTTGCATCGACTTAATAGCGGGCCATGGATTGCACATGTTAAAAAAGCGGGTTGAGAGTGCCAAGTGGCAGCTATTGAACAGTGCATGAACTGAAGAGAAAGCATGTTCATTTGGATTGTAAATGCTCGTCTGTTCTTTTTAAATTAGAACCAGTAATGTAGTCACAAGAAACCCATCTTTCTGCTCCCAATATTTGGTTAGCAAAGGGAAAAACAAACAGTTGTTTGGCGTATGACAGTTAATAATGTGTGTTTGGAGCTTCATGTGGCAGAAAGCAAATAGAGACCTGCAGTTGCTACAGGACAGTGATTTAACTCCTTTTATATAGGAATATAACCAGATGGCAACCAGTCTATTTGAGTCCCGCGTTGCAGTGAGACACACCGTGTTTATAAATTAAACAGCAGTTATTTGGAAACCTTCACCAATCTGTCTGAGAGTGTTTGTAGTTACTCTGTGATTGTTTGCATACAGGTTGTCTCCCACCAGGCGACCTGTGTAACTACCTTGTGATCAAAGTGGTTGCCCAAAGGTTGAGAGTGCACATTCATTTTAGGAGCAGGGATGGATGGAGTGATAGATAATTGCCTGAGTAATTATTCCGACTCTGAACATTTGCTGTTTCCAGCATTTCTAATATGAGCATGCTTCACTTAACATTATTGTGTATCTACCATTAAAGGAGGCTCACACATTCTTAAGGGAATCAAAAATATGATGTTTTTCGGACATAATAAGGGCATCTCTCATCCTGAGTCCACCTGGAGGCCCTCCATCGTCTTGGACTGCAGCTGGCAAAGTAGTCCTTGTTCTGTTCTGTAACCTGAGTGAGGTTGGCCTAGCACATGAACAAGTTCTCTTCAGCTACCGGCTGCTTCTGCTTAGAGTCAGCCTGCATCTTTCAGCAGACCTCCAAATCGGAGTACCATCGCAAGCTGCAGTCCAAGGCAGTGGAGTTGAAGTCCTTCCGTGGGACATGAGTCCATTGGCTGGTTGGGGCTTGTATGCATGTTCTACTTTTGGCTGTGTGAATTCCCTCTGGGTACTCTGGTTTCCTCCCACCGTACAAAGACATACAGATCAGGTTAATTGGTAATTCTAAATTGGTCATAGGGGTAACTGTGAGTCTGAATGGTTGTCTGTTACTTAGTGTTAATACTATGATAGATCTTTCCAGGATGTACCCCGCCTCTTACCTTATGTCACCTGGGATACTCCCTTCCCATGATCCTGAATTGGATAAGTGATTAAGGCCGGGTGGCCAGCCAAAATAAAGTCTGTGTGCGGGAAATACTGGTAACGTCCACATTTGCATCTCCGGTGGCTCTAAAATATGAAACTGTTAATAGTAACAACATTTTGGAACATTGTATTACAATAGTAACTAAATGTGAATTGTGTTGGAAAGCGGGGTTTTTTGCTACCTTTGAGAGGGTTATCTGGGATGCTAATTCGCTTGTTGTTAAAATGTCAACATATTCAAGAGATGATTAGATGAAGTTCATATGTAGAGTTCCTGCAGAGACAACACATTTAATTAACATGAATACTGTTTTTGCTTTTTATATAGTGTGAAATTAAACCAAAAATCAGTTCCTGGGACTTTACATAGTAAGGTCCATACCTTAAAACCTTTGAAAGAGCAGCTCGACCGTTCCCCCTTGAGCAGCTCTTGATGACAGTGGTGAGGGAAGCCTCTGTGTGGAGAACACTGAATATATTTGAATAGAATTATGAGCACACGTCTCTGACCTTTCTCACATTTCTCTCTTGCCGTCTCTCCTCTCAGTGCGTTCTCTACCTCTGGTCTCTCAAGATCAACCACCCCACCACACTCTTCCTCCTGCGTGGGAACCACGAGTGCCGGCACCTCACCGAGTATTTCACCTTCAAACAGGAATGTAAGTGTGCTCCTTTTCTCAGCCGTATGAAGACCAGCCCAGGGGGCTCATATGCTCTCTGTACCACTTTAAATTGACCTGTATCAGTCAGCCCTCAGATTTCACACACAGCCCAGATATAATGGTGCAGTCTGGTGCTAATAGTGTGAGTGCAGGATTGCTGTCGCAGGTATTTCCTTAGTCCCATTGATAGTTCTTTTCACTTTCAAGTACCGCAGACACAAATGAGGAATTGAAAACAGTGCAGGGGAACATGGCTATGTTAAATCAGACTTCATGCCAGAGAAGTGGAGTGTTTTCTCTCTTCCCTTTAGTAAAATGACTAGCGCCCCATAAGTAGGACACATTTGTCACAAACACGTTAAATTGGGAAGTCCCGTCACAACATCCAACAGTTCATCTGCGAGTCTCCAGTGAGGAGATGAAGCCTTTGTCCCGTTTGTGTTGCCGACGGCAAACTGCTGAAGCATGGAGAGCAGCGAGGCATGCTGTTGATGCTATTTAGACAGTTACACTCACACTTTGATTTCAGCCAGTGACAGCTGCGTGCGTGTGTGTGTGTGTGTGCGTGCGTCTGTGCGTGTGTATGTGCAGAGCAGGTGTGGAGGTATTAGCATGCAAACTCAGAAAGCAGTCAGCAAAGAATGTCTTGCCAGTTGCAAATAGATTTCACTCACTACATCTCTGCTCACACCCACCCACATGCCACCTTATCTGTACACACACACACACAGCTTGCCACCTGTTAGTGCTTCAGGCTGTGGTTCGTCGAGTGTGAGACTATGAATGTAAGCTAGATATGCTTAAAAGGTAGTAGAGGTTGGCTTCTTTGTTGGACTGGGGTTGGGGCAAGCTTATTGATCAGAAAAGTTTGTTGATCGATAATCAGTTCAACACTAACCAATTTAATCAGAGAGATTAGGGATTGTTGTAATAATTGATTACAGCTGTGATCACACTTCTCTCGTAGCCTTGTCTTGTAGTGCACACAGGAAAGGTTTGTAGAAGTAGTAAAATGTGGCTTCACACAATGTTTAAACCCGTGTTGCGTTACTGTTTGTCTAAAGTGGTGCATTAATGATATTAGAACGTTTTGTTTTTTCAGATTTAACAGTCAAGAGTGGGGATTATTTTATGACTGATCCTCACAGTCTATACACAGCTCAGAGCTATGACATGGGCAGAATATTGGCTACTGCATTAAGGCTCTGTTGACCATGTTGTTATGCTTGGATGCATAACATCACTGCCACATCCATTCCTGCCGATTCCTCCACATCCCACTGCTATTCTCATGAAGGATAGGCGTCACCACTATACCTCCATATCAGCACTCGCATAGGAGGAAAAGAGGTAGCAACCTCCCTCTGTATAATCTGTCACACAATGAGACAAGTAACAAACATCGAGAGGTGCACAAGCGGCAGAAACGGCGGCTTGCTACAACGGATTTGACGGCAACTTTGTTGTACACTAGTTATAATGCGGCTCATAACCTCGTGAGCAAGCGCGATACAATGACGACCTGTTTTATTTAATGAACGTATTATCTTTGTTCTCATCAATAAACTGTTTTAGCATAGTTCATTATCACCAAGCACACTCATCTTATCTGTTATGGTCTACAGCCCCATGACGTAGTTTCTGGGAAGACATGGGTTAGTGTGCGGAGAGTATGCCTTAGAGTTAACCTAGATTCATAAGACGGCATTAACTCTTTATTTTAGCTAAATGCAGAAATTGCATTTTCCCATTTCTCATCCCATGAGTAGTGTTTAATTGTTATTCCAACTAAGTATTAAAGATGTTCATTTACTAAAATGTACATTTTCACGGAGTAAAGAACTTTAATTTCAAAGCTCAAAGCTGCACACTCCCCTTTATGACCTGAAAGTAGTACTGTCTTCAAACTGGCACTCGCATTGTACTGTCCTGGCTGCTTCTCCTCTATAAGGCATTGACTTCCTCCTGACCTAATCTGACCCTTTCAGTCTTCTGCAAGTGGCGCTGCAGAAGCTGTCTGGAAACAATCACCAGTGGCACAGTTGGCAGCACAGCTCTGCTAGCCGCTCATAACACGTCTACCAAACCTTTGCTGTAGTGAGCAAACCCAACAGACTTTTTACCATTTTTGTCAGGAATTATGACCTTCAGACTGAATCCCAATCTGTATTTTTACTGCAGGTAAAATTAAATACTCTGAACGGGTGTATGACGCCTGCATGGAGGCCTTTGACTGCCTGCCCCTCGCTGCCCTACTCAACCAGCAGTTCCTGTGTGTACATGGCGGACTCTCACCAGAAATCAACTGCCTAGATGACATAAGAAAAGTAAGTGATCGACCGCTGGCTTGTGACATTATCAAGATCTGCCTGTCAAGTTAATCTCTTATATGTTCCAAGAATACGTGTGAAAGTTTCAGCTCTAATCGCAAATCATTCACTCCGTCATGCCTCATTACACCATATTCTAGCTTTGATGTACAGCCTGTTTCACTGTTGGCAGGTTTAAATCCAGAATGGGCATTTCCTGTCTACGCCCTGGATGCCCTGGTCAGCAAATGAGGAAGCAAAAGTTTTACAATAAAGTGCAAGTTTAACAGCACCAAAGGGTGACATGAAAACACAGTAACATCTAAATTAAGTTGTCAACTTAGTTTACTATGTTTAGAACGAAGGCCGGCTTAACACTGGCTTCACTTTTCAGCTCTGGAGCTACGTTGATCTCTTATTTACAGTCTGTTAGACATGGACAGTTAAAAACTATAAATACTCGTCGGGCAAATACTTTTAGACTCTGTTTCTCACATTTCTTAAAATTTTATTTCCTAGAACATGTTCCCTGTGTGACTAGTTAGGATCAATACTTTGTTAAGAATGAAGGATAGACTTATTGTGAAATTCTGAGTTGATACAGGATTATAAATAACAAAATTGGCTAATAGCTGAATCTAATACTGTTAGTTTGGCTTGGACACAAAGAAATCATTGCAAACCTGTTTAAAAGCTCTTCATGGCAATATTTTTGAGTTTTTAGTCAGCTTAATATTAATGTGAATCAACAGATAAATAACAGACATATCTCAACGCCTTATTTGTTGATATGCAGTGTTAGCCGATATCCGTCAGCAGTGCTGATGTCGGTCAATAGAAATATTTGGCTGATGTAGGTATTAGGTTTGTGAAGTTTGATAAACAGCATAATTAGAGCCCAAGCGATTAGTCTGCGATGTTATCGGCCTGTACTAGATATTTGCTGATTCACTGGTATCAGCATTTATAACGGCAAATAAAAGAAAATTTGAAAACTGGAGATTGGATAAACACTCTTCAGTCGTGTTTTGAGTGTTGACGTTGCATAGTTTGTCCGGCAGAGGGCACTCTGCAACTTCCCTGTTGGCAACATACGTTTTTGGAGTGCCACAAAAACAACGTAAATGAGTAAATAAATAACACCATATCGCAAATGTTAGAGACGCGCTTCCTGTTTTGTGCGTCTGATAGAAAAAAAGCTATTGGCAGATGTGTTGGGATATTGTTGTGTCAGTCTTAAAAATCCAATTTGGTGGTGCTCTAGTCAAAATAAAAAGGTCGGACATTGTTTATCAGTTTTTATTGTTTAACATGGGTTGAATAAGCGTTGTAGCCTTTCACAAGCTTCTCAGCTTGTTACACTAGTTCTGTACCTGCTGACAGAACTAGTGTAACAGAGAGAGGTTGGTTGAAAATGCACTTTTTCAGTTCCTTCCATATCATTTCCATCGATGCAGTTGAATGGAGGGCTTTCATGTGAGACAGTCCATTTCCTTGACTTTGTGGCTTTAGCCATTTTGTCACAACCAAACAGTGCCTCTGCTAAGCATGTTTGTATTTTGTACTCTACAGTTAGACAGATTTAAAGAGCCTCCAGCATTCGGGCCAATGTGCGACCTGATTTGGGCCGACCCTGGTGAGGACTACGGCAGTGAAAAAACATCAGAACACTTCAACCACAACTCCGTCAGAGGCTGCTCTTACTTTTTCAGGTATCACATAAAACCACTGCTTTTAAAGTTACTGTTGCACTCTGCACAAGCACTGCTCTTGTAGACCACTTTAATAATAATAATGATGAATCGAATAGAAAACAAGCTGCATCGCGCAGGTCACAGGTTGTGGATTCGTTGTTTTATTTCAATCAGCTTATTGAGGCACTTTCAAAAATGGCCTTCTCAAAACAGGTTAGCAGATAAAAACAGCATGTTCAAAATGGGTCAACACATTCAGTATGCCTTTACAAAATGGGTCAACAGATTCAAAGAGCTCCTTCACAATATTCTGTGGAAATGGGTGCAGCAATGGTCAAGAGAAGACAAACATGTTAGAGATTAGCACATTTAAATGGCTTGTTTAGAATTCTGTGGGTTTAAAGATACAAAACGCTTATTCAGAATAGGAAACAACAGTCGGGTAATAACGTGTAATAAGATTAGAGAGGAAAAACGTGTGAACAATGCCTATCACAATCCTTTATAACAGAAAATGTTAGGTTGAGATAAGCTAAATCAGTTTGCCTGGAGCTAGTTACATCAGCTGTGTGCAACTTGAGTTGTAACCAGCTTCCCCAGTAAGTCTGTATTAAGTGAAGATAAATGCATCAGTGTATTAAGAGATTGCACCAGACCTTACCAAGAGATGGCAGCCACTTGGTCAGCCACTTTGGATGGACATATCATAGCTTTCATTTTTGTGGTCTCCACGTGACTAAAGTAAGTACTTTTACGAAACTATTTAGCTCATATTTGGAGGACTTTTGTCACATCAGTTTGCAGTGTTTCACATTACACATGCATAACTCACAATGTCAGAATGTGTAAATAAAGGTTATTTCCTGTTTAGAATGTGGTCAGTTTTCAATAGTCTTAAAAGTGAGCCAATACAATAAACGACCTGCATTCAGCAATGTCAGCGACTCTGCACCTAACCTAAATGTAAAACACTGTAGTTGTTATGCCAACTGTCAGCCAGCCTTGTTTGATAAATCCAGGGAAAGGTATGATGACCTTCTACTCCAACAACATTGAAAGGATTGCTGTTTCCATTGGTGTAAACTGCTGTCTGTTTGTATAAACAAGGTGACGACACACTGGCAAAAAGCAGTGATGCCTTCTTGTGATGTAGTCCGTGTGAACCGGAGCTAACTAAGGCCTCAGTCTTCCTGGCAACGGGCAACTGCGTGCTAGCAGAAAGTGTGTATTCCTCGACTGCTCGGTGGAGGTCGCTGGCTGAAATTGGTCACAACCGGCTGTATGGTGCTGCACTGAAAACCCTCCTTCTGATTGTTTTGGTTGTCAGCAGGTTGCTGTGTTTGCCAAACGTTTCCATGGAAGACGCCAACTTGTCTGCAAACACTTGCACACTGCTCACTAAGCAGTAGTGAAACATGAAAAGGAGTGAGGCAAACCAGAAATGAGGAATGTTCACCTTCAGACTTAAGGTTGTTACTTTGGTTTGCAATGCAAACTACGGGTGACTGCAGCGATCTGCTAGCAACCAAAGAAATCACAATGATGTTTTTGGTGCAGCAGCATTCTGTTTGCAATCGATTTAACCTTTTTTTCTTTTCTTTTTTTTCTACTAGCAACCCAAAGTTGCCAGTGTGTCGCTGAGTGGTCTGTAGGCCCGTGTGGCTGATGCCTCAGAAAACTAACATTAGATTAATATAGTAGCATCTCAGTTAATGTAAAAGTATAACAGGTGCTAGGATAATTTAAAAGTTTGGTTAAAATGCTGTCTCAACCACTAATTAGATGTGTTTTTTTTACATTTATATTTCACAAAAATAAAAACAAAATATCTTAACTGATTGGCTAAAAGACTGTTACCACAAACTGTATGGTACTAAATCTGAAATGCACAGCTGTGTGCAAGAATATAAATGAAACATAGCTACCTTAATAACGTTTTTGGAAATAAGAACCCATTGATACTGAATATAGATGTGACTTTTTGGAGCTTGTGTGAAAGTCTGCAGTCCTTGAGTTAATAGCTGATAACTTTTGATTGGCAGTACTATACACATTTCTTCCTTTCATGCATATCTTAAGGGGAAGTGATTTTGTTTAGTTGATCGTTAGTTTAGATGAAATAGTGTAAGGACTGACCAGTTTATCAGATGTTAAACCAAAGTAATAGTGATAAAACACTCTTGTTTTGTGTTGTAAGTCCCTTAGATCCCAGATTTACTTACTGATTAGTTGAGCTAGAGCCAAGACTGTGGAAGGAGAGGTTTTAGTCATCAAGTTTTACAGCAAAAGAACTTGAAAGTAAAACAAGGTTTTCTTTGATGAACCTGCTGAATGATTATTTAACAGCTGCTTGCAGCATGCTCTCATTTATCTGTGCAACACTGAGGATCTCTCACCTGGTCTTATTTGAGCAGCACTCACTAGTGTTCCTCCAACATCCCCCCTTCCCACATTTTTCTTTTCTTATATTAATCAATTTTTGATTGTTTTTATTTAAAGTTCAAGAAATCCTCTGTGAGATTGTCGTGGTTTTTTTGCCCCCACTGGTCAATAGTTGCATGGTGGTTGTGGAGTTGCTGAGTAAATGGGAAAAATAATTGTGACTATGATTTTGCCTTTGTCGAATATTAATAGTGCTTAAAACATTAAAGTCTGCAATTTCTAAAGTCTGTTCATGTTGCAAATATCAGAAACCATTGGGACTAGTTTGATGTTGCTTTGTTTACTCCCACTAATTTCCTGAGCTAATGGATTAGTTGTACTCTAAAGTAAAGTAGTTGTCCTCATCTAACCTCTCTGCTTTTTGGAGAGGCCAGCCAATGCTGCTAAATGCCCATAAATACACCAGAGCAACCTCTGGATGCTGTGCATCTGAGCTCTGAGCTCAAGAGGCCAGAGTGCACAGCATGCTGAAAATAAACGTGAAGACATTTCCTCAGGCCAACAGTCAATTAGTAACTGATCTTAAGAGGCCTCACGCTGCTCCGTCTAATGGTTTAAATTTGGAATAGGCTTTGACCCCTCTGTTAGTGGTTTTAACTGGTCAGCCTTCTCTGTCTGTTTCTCTCTTTGCAGCTACTCAGCAGTCTGTGACTTTTTGGTAAATAATAACTTGCTGTCGGTAATAAGAGCCCATGAAGCACAGGATGCAGGGTAAGTGGTATTTTGAAAACACATTTCCAGCATTTGATGATATGGAACATGTTTAATGGGTCACTCTTATTTGTGGCTACGCAGGTATCGGATGTACAGAAAAAGCCAGACCACAGGTTTTCCTTCATTAATCACAATCTTTTCTGCTCCAAATTACCTAGATGTCTACAACAACAAAGGTCTCTGTCTTTTCTTTTTTCTTCACGACCACTCTCATTGTTGTATTTTTCTTGCATTTACCCGGCGTCAGTCCTTCAATGTCTCCTCCCATCTCCTCCCCTCTTTCTATCCTAGCTGCTGTATTAAAATACGAGAACAACGTGATGAACATCCGACAGTTCAACTGCTCTCCGCACCCTTACTGGTTGCCCAACTTCATGGATGTCTTCACGTGGTCTCTGCCTTTTGTTGGAGAGAAGGGTACATCTGGTGCTGAGTTTGAAAAAAGTGGATTGGAGGCCAACAACGATTCTTGTAATGAGCTATCTGTGATTCATTTTCAGTGACGGAGATGCTGGTGAATGTACTCAACATTTGCTCCGACGATGAGCTCATGTCAGAGGGAGACGACCTATATGAAGGTGGGTTAAAAAAAAAAAAAAGTATGTGTATTGTTGTTGAAGAAGCATCCACTCTAAAATATTCATCTACAAATGTTTCTGACAAATACTTTACTCATAGACATAACCAATGGCCTGGGACCAGTACAAATTAAAAAAAAAAAAAAAGAAAAAAAAAACTAAATTGG
>VUQG01009757.1:108247-119119 GCA_015106755.1 Etia nguti | reverse complement strand
AAAGGAGGGGAGAGGGGGGGCGAGGGTGGGAAAGGGAGGCGTCAGGGATACTGTGACAGTCACTCCTCGTCAGAGCTGCTGCTGTTCTCCAGAGAGTAAACCATGAAGGCCAAATCAAGCCGGGCAGGTACCATGGGGTTACCCGGCTTCACCATCTTGAAGCCCATGTAGTGGAACGTCTTGATGATGGACACTGAAATGAGAGAGAGCGCTCAGTGTATTTGTTGAGGTAACATTTAAGCCCTAAAAACTGCAACCAAAGCAATTTTATTCCAACTCCATGTTTCAGAATGCGAAGCTAAAAATCTCATTTTGTTCAGCAGTGAGCATCTCTCTCTCTCTCTCTCTCTCACCCTAACCCCTATATATAGATATACACACATATATATATATATATATATGAATAAGACTGCTCAAACCATCATATGATAAGGTCTCCTTTTTATTTACTGACACTCATACCAGCCTCACATTCTAGCTCTGATTCCTTCTTTAATACTTTTCTAATACAGGAAAATATAATGGAACCGCAAACTCTGCTCCTTTTTTTAGGAATATTAAATGATCTGAGTTGGAGTGTTAATCTTGACTTTAAGTGGTCCAGTCTTTGTGCCAATCTGTGCATAAACTCCTCTCAGTAAATGATGATTTCATTTATTTAGTCCAAAAGTCATCCACCTGGCCCTGTGTGAAAAAGTAATTGCCCCCTAATCTTAATAACCAGCTGTGCCACCCTTGGCAACCAAAACTGTAATCAAGCGTTTGTGATAACTGGTAATGAGTCTTTTATGGCGCTGTGGAGGAATTTGGGCCCACTCACGTTCGCAGAATTGTTTCAGATCAGCCACACTGAGTGGCCTGTTTAAGATCATACTTAATAGATTTTGTATTTAGTCAGGTTATCTTTGTCCAAACGTGTAACTGTTACAAATATAGAAAAAACTAGTAGCACTGAGAGTGTATAAATACTAGCACTGTATTTATACACGCTTACTATTGGCTGTACACCTGGATAAGGTCTCTGCGTCAGTATACAATGGCTGGCAAAGGCAAATCGTGCTTCAGAAAGAACAAGGGAAGTGCATTTTAAAATAACAGGAGCTCTTACATCGATCCTCTCTGTTTTTATGGAACCACAGGAAGACGTAGTTAACTTTGAGCTTCTCTTCTGCAAACTCGAGCAGCACGGTGAGCCTGAGGATGACATGAACACAGAGATACAGAGTCAGCCGCTAAGCGAGGGAAGAGACGAGCAGGGATGACGCACAGAGTATTTTTTTCCTCTTTTATATAAGCACTGCAACTTTACATAATAATGCAGTGGCAGCTGCAAAGCTGGCTGTTTTTAGGACTGGCAGGGTGCCTGCGCCAGGCAAGGTTACTCTGTCCCGGCATTGATTACGGACAAACACAAAGCCAGGCAGTAAACGGAGAAACTTATTAGCATAGCCTTTAATTTGTAGTAGATTTGAAGCACCATGATAAATAGCTTCTCAGAAACAACTTACATCCTGGCATAAAACCTGCTCTGGTAGAGAACACTAGGACAGTATGTCAATATTTCTAAAACTAGACCAACATAAGAAATGTCCCATTTAAGCAGCTTTATGACCCAGAACTCCAGGAGAAGAAGAGCTCGTGTTTTGCTTGTTTTTCTGCTGGTCTCAGTAAAATATGAAAGATTCACAAAAGCCATTTCTGTCTTCACAGTGTCCAGTTTTTTCATGTCACTCAAGGATGTCACAACTAATCTTGTAGTTTCTAACAATAACTAACAATTAAAATATCACAAATGTGGAAAAATGTGTCCTGTGAGGGCCCCAAACTCCCCTCTCTCCAGCCTCTAAACTTGAACCTGAACTTCCACTGAAACTAAAAGTGGAATAGGAAGAGGCAAAAACAATGTTTTGCATTATGCTAAAAATGCTTCCACACATCTGAGACAAAGCTGAAAAGCACTCCGAAATTTCTTCCTGATGAGACTGTTTAGAGTTTTAACAACAGCAAATAAAAAGCAGGGAGGATTCTTAGTAAACCACAATAAAATGAGGAAAGTTGGAACTTAAAAGATCGTCTTATAAATTCTGTTCTCCTTTATTAAAATCACATGTTATTGTCAAGGAACAGCGTTGGTCAGGTCTGGCATTTTGGGCTTTTCTTGAACTTACCCCTCCTTGCTGCCCTCCACCAGCGGCCCAGCAGGAATCTCCAGGAAGAGGCTGTCTCCTGATAGAGCTGTATTCCAGGAGGCTGAGCGGCGCTCGCTGAGCTGGTAGTGGAAGCGGAGAAGAGAAGAGCTCCCACTCACTGGAGAGGCCTGAGTCACAGTTAACTTTTCATCCTGGAGGCACAGGGAGGAAGAACAGATTTAGAATAGATCCTAATCCAGCTTTCTGAAACCAGAGTGAGATGCTATATGATACACTTTCTAAGAAAAATAAAGACAAACGTAACTGAAACTTATTATTTTAATAAATCCACCCCCCCCCTTTCCTCCATGAAGGGACATATTTTCAAGCTCCCACTCTGTTTTTTTTGGAATCTGAGTTCTAGCACCAATATCACATCCACGTGTACCCGTCTTTATCCTGGCCATGCATGCCAACTTAGAAAATTTGAGGGGTGAACAAAAGCTGAAACACCGAACTGCAGCACACGCCTCCAGCTGTGGTGTCACTTTTGGTGCGAGGGTGAAACAGCAAGTGTAAACATGTCAGGAGGTTGAAAGCTTGGCACAAGTCTGAAGAAGACTTCTCTCCATCTGATAACTGTGTTGAATGAAACCAGTTAAAGAGGAAGTGGTTAAAGAAGCAGCAGACGTGTGTGATCTTCTGTGAACTAACAAACCATTTGTCTTTACCAACAAGTTAGTGGCGCACAGCTCTTTGGGTCATGAAACTTGTACTTAAACCAATGCATGGCAAACAGCAAAGGTAGATCTTGATTCGGTTTTTTATAGCTGCCCTTCACAGGATGCTGTCCATTTCAGGAACTCTGATCAGCAGCGTCACTCTAAATAGTCACGCATGACCTTCGTGTGCCAAAATAGAAGTGAAAGTGTGAACGTGTTCAGCATTCTGTGCTCAGAGTTGCTGAACTGCTAATATTAGAAAGGGCTGCACACACAGAGCACAGATGAAGATGTTAATGACAGTTTGTGGCTGATCTGCCTGATCCTAAAGCTCTAATCCTCCTGAGAGAGTCAGTCACATGTCTGGGGAGCAACCTGAAAAAAACACAAACACTGTTGTTTCCTCTCCATTGTTTGTGAGTTTGTGTGCAACCCCACCCAAGAAGTTCATAAATATGAGACAGTTATAAAAGTATACATTTTCACTTGGGTGCTTTTTTGTGTTCTGCATGGCAAACATACCATTTGAGCATGCCCAGGGGAGAGGGGACAAAAAAAAAATTGTTAAATCCAGTGCAGGTGCAGATGAGCAGATTAAAGGATTTTTTTTGCTTTAAATAAAACAACTTTGAGAAATGAGGGTACAAATCGTTAGGTAGGCGCTCCTGTGTTTAGCTCAGTGAGTCAGAAATGACCTTGAGCGGTGAAGCACTTAATAGTTATGACAGAAAAGCTTATAGTGAATTAGAGCAACACGTGCCAACCCTTTCCCCCAGTGTTTACCCCCTAAACCCCATTCAGTTTTATTAAACCCTATTTAATCTGAAATAAAGACCCTGATGACTACTAATGTAGGACTCTCACCACAGCAGCATTAAGAGCCTGATATTTGCATGCATTATGGCACCACATTGCATGTGTGTTGTTAGAGTGGCCACATGTGGATATGATGATTTACAAAATTGGACTACAGCTCTGTGTGAGATATTGACGACCTTCACCTTGTGCAGTAGCACGCCGAGAGAGTGATCCCTGACCGTCCCTCGCCCACCCGGGATCTTCAGCTGTGGGTGAGGGGCATCAGGAGCACCACAGAGGCCCCGGAGCCTGAGGGATGGAGCAGGGCATCGGAGACCCCCCTAACCAGGAACTGCAGAGACAAACATGGAGAAACATTTTTCAATACTCGTGTAAATAAAAAACAAACAAAAAAAAAAAAAAAATTATTTACAACTCCCATAAAATAGTGAGATGGAAATGTTTTAGAGTCATACGCTTTCTGCCTCAAAGTTCTTCTTTACTGTGACTGCACTTCACAGAAACTTGAATGAAGAGCTGCAAACCTGCCAAACTAAACTGGATGGAAATGACTGGCGCTCTTCGATCTACCCTTACATCTGACAGGGCAAAACAGAAACCATCGGCGAATGAGGAGAAACCAGAGTGCATTATTAAAATCTGCAGAGTGACTAATCACCAAGACCACAGCTAGATAAATAAAGTTTTATGGAAATGCTTTCACGCGCTTACAACACCGCAGGGCATCTCCAACTCAGACAGACAGAAGTGAAACTTGGGCACTCATGACTAATGCCTGATCCACTGCTGATGTAAACCTCTTAGCTTGTTACTTCACACACACCTTATTTTAACTTCATTAAGCATGTTCATATAATTAGCACCTATGAAGCACCTGTGGCAACAAGCTCCAAGAACAGGATTTAACATGATACTGCGCGCTCGTTTGTTGGATCCATTTAAAGCCAGGGGTGTCAAACCTGCTGCCCAGGGGCGAGAAGTAGTTACTGGAAAGCCTTGTGAAGTGTGATCCAGCATTTAATTACTCAAGATGGTTAGTAGACCCACTGGAATGTGGAAAACCTGACACTGCTGACATTTATTAATTTTTTTTTTTTTAAACTTATTTAACCTCAGAAATGTCAGGCTCATTAAAAATGAGGACGTTCCATCAGGACGTTCCATTATCACCTTTTTAAGCGGTAAATGTAACGGAATACAATCACTCATATTTTGTATTTTAAATACGTAGCGCCGGTACGTGTATTCCGATACTCCCCAACACTGTATATCAGTGTAAAAATCCATCAGCTATAATCGTCACTGTGAAGAATCATGCCTGATTCTGCCTTAAACACTGCTTTACTAATTTTACAAATTAAAATCTAAAGAATTAATAAAAATAGTAGAATATTGAGTTGAACAGGCCCGATATAAATGTGGTAAAATATTTGGATTTGTCTCACTTACAGCGACCAAATATTAGCAACGTTTTCGCCTTTTCCTGAGGCTCCTTACACAAACGGCATAAATGAAATCAGCTTGTGACAGGTCATGTTACTGCAAGCACAACAAGCGTTTCCCAACAAGTGTCACCAGTGTCGTCCTTCTACTGTACTTCACACTCTTATACTAAGCTACTTCAAGGACATCTGATATTTGCTGTGCTAGTTTTACTTCATGCAGTAAGGCCTCAGTCACACAGGCATAGAGTCTGGTCTGCAACACCCTGGCAACCAGTGGTCGCTATGGAAAAATGAATTCTGACAGGTGACCGCTGGAGGTTGCTAGCAGTTTCTGGGTGCAACTGGTCGTAAAGACGGTGCTTCGCCAGAAACCCAGAACTGAACTTTGTCTTGACACCATTTTTCCCCACATAGGTTCTCATGCATGTGGGCAAATAAAATACGTTTTAGCATTTCTTTGAGGTTTGGAAAAAAGAGAAATTTAAATTGCATAATTAAACATAGCTTAAGAGAAACTCCTACAGTCTGACTGCTGACTGCAACACTGTGGCCTTTAACCTGAGACTCAGTGGTCTGCTTGGTTATATATAGAAAGTTCTTCATTGCTTCAAACCTGTTACCACAATTCAAAGTAAATTCAAATCACAAATGTCTGAAGATCAATCATGTGATGCAAACCAGCTACAAACTATTAAATTACTCGTATTGAGCTTCAGTTCATGGACTCTCCTCCACGGGCTGTTTGTTTACAGCGAGCCTGCCACTGACAGATCTCCAAAAGTTGATTCTGTTCATCTGGACGTAACGCTACGTCCAGATGAACAGAATCAACTTTTGGAGATTTACTTTCCTGGATGATTGAGAATGCATCAAGATGCCACTGACAGAATTAAAGTCGATGATTTATTACAGCTTCAAAGAGCCACCACATGTGGTGGAGGGAATGTATCATAAACAAGCACATGATCTGTAAACACCTCTGCAAATAGCCTTCATGGCTTTCGGGAACAAGCATGGTCTGCGTTTCGAGTTACAGTCATGCATCTCACACCAGACGTTGGCAGACGGCCGACGCTGCCAGAGTCGGGCTGGGACACGGGGAGGGCTCCGGGTCCTCATGGTGTCAAACTTTAGGTGGACAGCTATGCTCCAGCACCTGACTCAGTTCTGTCCCCGACTGCCAGTGAAACCTGACACGTTCTCTCTTAAACATGCATCAGATGGACTGACTTGTTTGTAACTATACACACATATCCAAGTCATGTGCAACAGAACAGTCACATGTATCAAACAAGCATGTGCCTTTCATGAGAGGGAGGAGCTGTGCCACAGTTTCCCTGCAGACCGGACAGGTTACCACCACGACCTGATGTACAGAGCTACAAGCCAAGAGAGTGAGCAATGGAAAACAAAGCTTAGTATGCCTGTTCATGTCACAGCATCGACTGGCTGCACACACCCTCTTTTTGCTTGTCTCATTATTTGTGCTCAGCTATGCACAGGAAATGTGCCACTGCATTATAGTGGGTAACATTTTAGGACCCTCTACCTGGAGGTTACTCAATTTCTTTAAATAATTATAGAGTAATCTATAAAAATTGGTCAAAGCCTCTGTGGCTTTATCAAGTGAGCATGTCGATTCCACAGAAACAAAACTGATACCGACTGTATTTGGGTCAACAGGTAGGACACAGATGGAGGGAGAGAGAGCAAGATGCCAAGACGGGCTTCTTTTTCCATCTTCCCTTTCAGGCAGTCTGCCCTTGATGGAAATGCCAGCTTGTTTTGAAAGCCAACGCTCTTGTCCTCTGACATTTCAGCCACACTCTAAACACCCTCCTCTACACCCTCCTGTCCCAATATGCCACTCAAGTTGAAGGGCTGTGGCATTTAGTTATCTCCCAACAAATCACAAGTGACAAAAACACCATTTAGTTTACATTTTTCCAGAAGGTTGACTTTATGCTTTCTAGACTACTAATGTGAGGACTGAGCACGTTCACAAGCCTGTGCTGCATTAAGTTGCTAGTGAGGATCATCTGTGTATTGCAGTGAGATGCGTCATCATCCCATTTTGGCAGGACTGGTGAGAGTATGTTTGTATTCAAGAGAATTTATTATTTTATTTTTAAAGCGGATGAACGCTTACACTGCCAGTTTGGGCTTCCTGAGGTGCGAGTTGTTATGAGAACTGATTCAGGTGAATTGTTTCAGGGGGATGAATATCCCGGGTTGGACAGGCAGCTGATGCAGAGTTTGGCCAAAAGCCAAAAAACACACAACTCAACCAAAACAGGAAGCTTTCTGGCAGGTCCTCCAAGAAGCCCAAGACACACCAAACCAACTTCTAACGCTGTAATTACAAGATTAGTCATGGAAAACGACTCAACTCAAATCCACACTGAACATAAACAAGCTTCCTGGCTCCAGAAAAGCTTTGGGAAAGTGCTTTAGGTCTTACACACGAACAACTATTTACTGTAGGAAAATAAGGACAGTCCTCAGACTTCCGCCGACCTCAGTAAGTTTGTCAGAGCAGCATGTCAGAGAAATATCGAGAAACAGGAAAGGCACACGTGCTCTGAAACGTCAGAATAAAAGGAGTCGTCTCTGTCAAAACACAGAACTGACCCCTGCACCTAAACTGTATGTGCTGAAGCCGGTAGTAGAAACTTCAGATTTAACCCAGGATTCATTTTATATTATATATTATCTATATAGATATCTGTACCCCATTTTGTCCTTAACAGTTGGACCAATCTCAATGAACCTTTCCACAAACATCAAAGCAATTATTACCACCTACATGGTTTGAAAAACAAATCCGAATTCTGACGATTTTCTGAGGATGTGTTCTTAAGTTCTCTGTTCGTGTTTGTTTCACTTGTTACTTCCTATGTGCGTAACTCAGCAGTCATCAAAATATTGTTCAAGTTACTATTGAATACAGAATGAACCTTGATTTGTTTTGGCTCTCAGACTGTTAAAAACAATATGGACTGAACATCTAAACAGTCATTTACTGTAATCTATCAGATTGTCCTGTGTCTTAAAGGTAGAGCTATGACACTCACAAGTTTTATCTTGCACAGTATTTTTTTTTTACCAGATTTCCTTCCTGGCTTCAGATATGCTGGAGTTACAAGTATACTATCTCTTTTCCCATCTCACTGTCTAAAGTGCTTAAAGCTCAGAATATCATACAGCACTTTGCGCATGACAGTTATTTTCCTTTGTAAAAAAAAAATAATTTGCTGCTCTGCTAGCAGGAGCTCCTTCTGTGTTTTTGACTGGTCATATGCTGTCTCACCTCCTCTTATAGGAACTACACTGGGAAATCCTGGGTTCATTTATCGATCACCTTTGTCTGACTGCTGCCCTCAGTTCTGATTTTAGGGTGGGAAAGCCAGAAAACTGAATAAATCCTGGGTATGTTGCACATGCTTTACAGTACAATCATCAGACAAACAGTGAAGTACAGTGGAGGCATAAATGTAACAATTTTGTTACTTAGGAACACGACACATAAGGTTATTATATTTAACCACAGTTCAAAACGGAGCTGAACGACACAATCCGATCAAGATTATCAGAAGATTTTAGCTTGTTGCAGATATATTAATGAATGCATCTGCTGATAAAAAAGACAGGATGTGCATTTGAGATGAGATATGCATTCAGATACAAGTCTAAAAGTCTGTATCTGCACTAGCAGCTCTGCAACACTGAATTCAAGCATTGGAGTTCCTTAAAGATGACCCATTATGCTCATTTTCTGCTCCACATTTTTTTTATTCTTGGATTAGAGTAGCTTTGGATGATTCACAGTTTAAAAATAATTCTTATTTATCTCACACTGGGCCTTGGATCAGCTCTACAGTTCAGTGTGAAACAAGATGTCCTGGCTCCTCTACATTCAATCCTTAAGCAACTGAGCTATTTTAACCAGAAAAATGACAGTGGGCCCATTTATGTTTGATACAAATCCTTATTAAATTCTATTTGGATTTATCATACATGCAGTGTTGTCTTTATCCATGACAAATGTTCTTAAATGTTCAGAATGACATACAAAACTGATGCATGACTAAAGGGAAAAGTATGCATGCTCTTTGCCTGTTTGTCCAAGCAGTTTGACATAAACCATCAACTCAATTATCCAACAGCAAACAGGGTGTGCCTGCCTCAAAACATTTGTGAGGGCATTTGTGTATTGGATGGGTATCGCATTAAGTGCCTGCCTTTCTGCTACTGTTGTATTTCCGTGGCTGACAGAGAGCTGAATCAGAAAGACTTTGAGACCCCTTTCATGACGGAAAACACCAGCAGCCACTTTATCAGACCATATCTATATTGAGACCTTTTACTTTTGACTTCAACTACAGACCTGTAAAGTTTTATGATACGATCACAGTCACAAAAATCAGTTGACCTACAAGCCAACAGACCAACACAAACACCTGCCAAAGTATTTGAGATTGTCCCAGCAGTCAAAGGATCTTAGGGGTGGGGCTGAGAATACAGAAAAATAAATACTACATACACATAATTTTATTGATACTTGCAGTAATAATATATTTATTAGTGTAGGTAAATGCCATTCTTATTAACATACTTGCATATTTGAAGTGTGAATCTATCGAAAGAAGGTGTCCGCAGCCGCAACAGCTTTATAATACAATAGTAGTGACGGCATAATATCCAGTGACACCATAAATCAAGAAAATGCATTAGCTAACAACTGACTGCAACTAGCCTATGAGCATATTGTGGATAATCCAACTTTTTGACATTTAAAATGCCCAAAATGTAATGAATCAGCTTTATTTTTTACTCAGTGTGACCCCCCCCCCCCCAAAAAAAATGACATTAGCATAATTGGGAAAGTGGATTTAAAATCACAGCCACTGGCCCCTGTTGGCCATTTAAAAAAAATAAAAAGGAAGGCTGCTTTTTCATCTGTAATTTAGGTTCATCTTTATAAAATCCACAGTTTTTTGTGTTTTATTCCCCACAGTTTGAGAACCAGCATATCAAACAGTGCTATAACTGGACTGTGCCAAAAATCAAATCCCAGTTAATTAATACGATCAATTAAAAAACAGTAAGATTTGATCAGAGATGGTGTTTCACAAAAACCCAACAGACACAAAAAACCCAACTGTCTCTGATGATTAATATCTTTGCACTAAAGCTGTAATTAATAAACAAATTAAGCAACTGTTCTCATCACAATCTCCATCTTCAATCTCATGATTAGTCCAGCCACGCTGCTCCCCGGGCGCCCAATGGCAGCCCACTGCTTCACTGAGTGAATGGGTTAAATGCAGAGAGGAATTTCCCCACGGGGGCTAATAAAGTATACATTATTTATTATTATTATTTTATTCAACAGTTCAAACCCTGTGGGTAACAGGCTGACAGTGACAGTGGTAAAATACTCCATGCTTAAATCTGAGAAGTGAGCACAAGCAAAGCAAAAAATTAAAATCTTGCGTGACAAATTAAGAATAATAACTGCTACTTATTACTGGTAAATTACCTATCTGATTAAGCATTTCATCTCCAACTGCATCAAAACAATCAATGTCTGTTTCATGCTGGCAGTTAGTCGTGTTTATGTAACCAACTCGCCTGCGGACAACTATAAAACTGGCAGCTGTTAAACCCAGATGTCAGCTGATGCTGCTTGGCACAGTTTTGGCTTTGTTACGGAATATTTAACATGACTGATCCAGAATATACCAGCAAACACCG
>VUQG01009757.1:51389-108227 GCA_015106755.1 Etia nguti | reverse complement strand
GAGCCCGGCACCACTGAATTAAACAGGCACTTAGTGCACTCAGGTAGCACAGGTTAGAAATCCAGCCGTTTCTGAGTGAATGCACTCCTAGACACTTTCCACATGCAGATTCCATTGATTCTTGGGAAGTGAACCAGGGGAGAGAATGGGGTTATGCAACTGCTCTAATGTAGGTCAGTGCATGCCTTCTGCTGACAAGGCCATAGCAGTCAGAGAGCTAATAAAGTCACTGCTCTGGCTCAGAGCATCAATGGACCTCTGCCTTCTCCCTGCTCTGCGTGTCAGATGATAAACACGCAGGACAAAAACAGGCCTTGTTTCTCTGTCTTTTTGTTTGAGGGCAGAGGCGCACAAAGAAAACACACAGGCTACAATTAAATGCTGCAAATGCTCATTTAACCAAAAGGTCAAATAGTTATTTAAAGTCTAACATTGTAATCACTCACAACATGGGTTAAACAGGTGGGTGATGCAATTACAAAAGACAAGACACCAAATCCATGTAGGACTATGATGATGCAATAGGAGGAACATACGGTGCAAAACGCCACTAGTGCAAATGCTCACTGAACAGCCACTGTACTACACACTCTAGATAAAGTGAAGATAATATAATGCTCTTAACGCTTGCATATCACTATGTACACAGAGGTGGGGAAAACCAGGCCCAAACAAAACCACAAAGGCTGCCACTAATTGTTATTTTCATTTTTGATCAAGTCAAAATAACTATCCAGACTTCCCACAGTTTAGTGGGACTTAGCTGGCACCCTGGAAGCCTACACCGAAATAAATCAGTCTATGTGTTGGCTGATAAGGAAAAGTATCAGAGTTCATGAAAAAAAACAAAAACAGTAGTATGTCCAATACATAGTTTGTCCACCAGAGAGCACTGATTATTTTTCCAGCTAAAAAGGATCCTGCTTCCTACAAATCTGCTCAGTTATTTAATAGTAGGTGAACTCCCTATTAGAAAAAATGTCATGAGGTCCCCCCAATAAAGACCTTCTCAGCCTATAAAACGTGATGTTTCTATTATTCAATTAAAACAGTGATATTATTAGAAGTTAAGGAAAAAATAAGTATCCAAATGATTCCAGTATTGGAAACAGCAAATATCCAAATTAATAAATAGCTGGAAAAATGCCTTCAGTAATCTGTTAGAGCTACTAAATATCTACTGACATAAGGTGAGGAGTGCATTATTTCAGGAAATTTAATCACTTCAGGAGTTGAATTAAAAAAATTAATAATAATTATATGAAATCCACGAACCAACTAAAACAGTCTGGGTCTGGCTGCTATTTATTTATTTTTAAGAAAATTTAAGTTACATAGGTGGAGCTCATTAACTCCTAAAGACTGAGGAAGAAAAGCTAAACAAAAAACACAAATCAAAAAAGGTGCAGATGCAGGCCTATAGTTCCTATATTTTCAATAACAAGAAGCAACTTGCTTGCTCCCGGAAGAAAGTTCAAAAGTGGTGTAAGGGGGTTTTCACGGCCTTAAAGACCACCTCCAACAATAAAACAGCCTACAATTTATTTCACTTATAGCTCACAGTTAGTGGATGCTTACCTACTTTATACAGCGGGAAAAACACCGTGTAAATGTGGCATAAAGCAGCTTTAACACCGTTAGAAACGTCTGTGTGAATTTGTCCTGCATATTTTTTAAAGACGGTAATAAAATACGCCATTAACCTTCTCGGCAAATATCATAAACATAAAACCTTCAGCTCCGTGTGTTTACAGTGGCTCGACATCTGTCAGGGGAACAATTTCTCGATGTTTCCAGCCCTGCTAACTGAGCTCCGTGCTAACTAGTTTTTTTTACAAGCTAAGCACCTTTAATGTTAACAAAGAGACAGCGTTAATAGGAGCAGATGACAGCAGCGCAAACATCTGCTTTAAGTATCTCGGTACAGAAAAAAAACAAACATCCTCATACCTTTCCTCGGTGTTCAACATGATGGCTTCGAGGAAACTCGGATATTTACTTCTTTTATGACAACCGAAACAATCACTGTTCAACAGAAACTCCGCAGATGTATTCACCATTCGGGGACTCGGAGCAAACTTGGTGTTTGTGAAGTCTGTAGTTCCACTTTCTACATATGAACACACCACCCGACGGTATAACTACACTTCTGCAGCCCGCAGACAAAACACGACGCTTTTATAGTCGCGCGAGGCATCATGGGTATTCTTCGCCGGGTTTTTTTGTTTTTTGTTTTTTTTTCCCCCCCCAGCTCAATAAAAACAAAGTGAACAAACCGGCAAGCCAACAAAAACAGACTAAAGCACCGAATAAAACTAATCACAGATGAAGTTAAATGAGAGTCGTGATCTGTCATTTCTGTTTCTCTGTTTTTATTCTGCTTCCTTCCGTTAATTCACTTTTTTTCTGTAAGACATGTAGGCCAAAGAGCTGAGGAGCAATTTTAGCAATTTGCCTCAAGTTTTCTCACTTTTTGTTACGTATCTTTCCTAAGACTTTTCAAGTTCTTCACATATGGGTGTTTTAAAGAAGAACTGTAACTTCCTTACAGGCGTATAGATCTGTGTAAAAAGTATTTGCCCCCTTTCTGGTTTCTTTTCTTTTGCAAATTAAGCTTAGTTGCATGTTTCAGATCATCAAACAAATTTTAATTTTAGACAAAGATAACATGAGTAAATACAAAATGCAGTTTCTAAATAAGGACTTTATTTATTAAAGGAAAAACTCTACCTACCTGTGCAGACCTACCTAGCTATATATGACAAAGTGATTGCCCCTTATTAACCTAATAAGTAGCTGTGGCAACCTTGGAAGCTAGAACAGCAGCTAAGCGATTGTGATAACTGGTAATGAGTGTTTCACACTGCTTTGGAGGAATTTTGGCCCACGTTTCTTTGCAGGATTTTTTAAAAATCATGCCAAAGCATCTCAACCAGATTTCCTGTACGGGCCTCATGACAGTAAAATTGGAAAAAGAGTCAACAAGCGAACAAGACTTGTGTGGAAATGTTGACCACTGAAGACTCTTCTCTCTAAAAAGAATATGGTAACATGGCTTAGGTTTGCAAAGATCAGTTCAGTTCAATTTAATACAGGGTAGTTTACATTGCCAGTGCCAAATCCTATCCTTGCCCAGCCAGTTAAATAAGAAGCACACAAAGAAAAATTCTCCAGTTTCTCCTATTTTTTCAAACAATGACTATATTTTCATTAAATATGTTTGCTTAACCAGTAAGCAGAGGGGGAGTTTGAGACATCAGGACATATCTTACGATCAAAGTCCTTCTGGAAGTACGTGCTAACACAAGCTGGTGTGTACTGACACTTTGAAACTCCATTAGATTTAAATTTCAAATCAAATCAAATCAAATCAAATCACTTTTATTGTCACATCACATGTGAAATTTGGACTTATAGTAAAGTCTTGGGTTAGATTTACTCAGGTTAATTTATTAGGTCAGTTTCAACCCATCCAGTGTGCAGTCCTATCTGAAGAAATTAATGTACATTCATAGACTAGAGCATATCTATTTTTTTAACTAGTTCTGATGCCTCTACGTTTACTTAAACTTAGGTCTGAAATATTTGTCTGATAAAATTGTGGAATATTATAGTTTAAAATGTACTTTAAATGTCCTTCAGTTATCTGTATATACATTTTGTGTTTCTAGAGCTGTTTTCCCAAAAGGGACTGACCAAAATTTTTGGTTTTTTTTCTTCTTTTTAAATCAATACTCTTCAGGGTTACCTTATTCAGGCCCTGACTAAAGTTTCTGCTTACAAACTGTTTTTTAAAAAAAGAAAGTCACCGACTTTACAGACAGGCAAAGTGCAGCCTTGCCAGAATTAAACTAATGCCTCCTTGGATAATACTCCAACCTGATCTGCTGCATTGCAGTGTATTGCAAAACCACAATGATTAAGATTAGTTACAAAGATGAATCAATTTTTAAAAATAATATCACAGATTCTAGCTGGCAGACATTTCCAGAGAACACTGTTCACACTCTGGCAATCAAACCCTCATTCTTACAGTCGTAGTCATGCTTTGACGCTTGTGACACACACACACACACACACACACACACACACACACACACACACACACACACACACACACACACACACACACCAAAAAATACAGCATCATCAACAGCATTAGGTCCAGAGTCGGTAAAGCCATGTGGTAACGTGGGGTATAAAGAGATCCTACTTGTCATTGGTGCAGATCATGATGCTCCAAATCACCCTGGAGCTGTACATTATAGATGACTTTGACCTCTGACCCCTTCTGAAGAAAAAGACAAATTTAACTCACACCCCCTTAAAGTGACAGCAAAGCCCTGCTCTTCCTGTAAAAGTGATAGTCTGTCCCTCTCAGTGGTCAGCTAGGTCCAGACTCAGTGCGAATCCCAACATAGACCCAGTTATGTAAGGAGGAATGGAAAACAGCTTCTGCGCCAAACAGATTATCAGATTAGTAACAAGATAGTTGCAGCCAGGCTACTTGATCCTGGCACATCACAGCGTTGCTGTCGGAGGTCCGGCCTGCCTGGACGAGCAGAGGACACGGGGGGTCACTGCCCCCCGCCAACCGCCATGGAACAGCTCCATCGTGATGTAACCGTGTGCGAAATCCTGTTGTGGAGTCCCTGTGGTGTAAATGACAGTATCCAGAGCGTTTTACGGCACGCCTCATTGCTTTTCTCGATAAAAATACCAAGAAACACTAAATCTGAATGTTATATAAGTTGTAATGGCATTAAAGTGAATGCAGCTTAAAATGTGGAGTTAAAATCTCGAGTGTGAAATCTATCTCTTAATCTTTAGCTCCTCTTCTGTGTGTGATGGAGATTTTTTTTAAAAATTATAACACACTAAACATGGGTGAAATAGCATAACATTGTCACCTTGGTCAAACCGGTTCGGGGTGTGACGCCACAAACAGTGTAGATGGATGGATGCTGATGTTGTTTCCCATGTATAATATTAACTGATCAGAGTGTGTTTACATTTCGCTGTAGGTCACTTTGAATTAGTAATGTCTGTTCTTGTATTGGCAGCTTTCATATGTGGGATCATGAGTTAATTTTTCCTTTGGTTCTGCTTGAATAAGTGACAGATGAGCAGAATTTTGCTTTGTTCGTAGAAATTTGAATCAAGAAATAAGAAAGCACTGACTCTGGATCATCTCTGTTTCTTTTTATTGGCTATATGTTTCTTTATCTTTAAAGTTCCAACCTCAGTAATTAGTTGATGTTTTTAAAAAAAAAATTCAGGTTTTGTATACACATGACTGCTAACTATGTGACATTACCATGCCCATCATTTTGGTGCTGGCAGTCTATGGCCACCTAAGTGTAAGTGCATAAGGCCAAAGTCACACCTGGCTGGGGAAGAGTCAGTGACCCCCTGACTCCCTTAGCCTGGTTCTGCTGGAGGTTTCTTCCTGTTAAAAGGGAGTTTTTCCTTCCCACTGTTGACAAGTGCTTGCTCAAAGAGGGTGATCTGATTCTTGGGGGTTTTCTTTGTATTATTGTAGGTTCTTTACCTTACAATTTAAGGGGGCTTGAGGTGACTGTTGTTGTGATCAGGCACTTTAAAAATAAAGTCAAGTAAGGTCCCGGTTTAGCTCAGTGGGCCAGCAGGCGACCAAATGCCACATGGTCAGAAAACAGTTCACCGGGTTTAAGTCTGACCAGCAGCACTTTGCTATGCATCTTCCCCTCTCTCTAATCGCTCTCCTGTCCATTTCTGCAAGTTTTACTACCGGTAAGCTAGCAGTTAGTGGCAATCTGCCAGTGACCAAAACAATTATGGGGAGGTGTTGGTGCAATGCTCTCTTCAACTACATTGTCTTTTCATTCTCTTGGATGTTTTGCTTTTATTTTTTCTCCACATTATCTGGTGTCATTTGTTCTGCATTTCTGGGTTTTTTTTTAATCAGATAATAAACTTGCTGTTATTTTGTTCACTTAGTCTGCATCCTGTGTCCTGCATTTGGGTCTTGCTGTACATTTATAAAACATTAATGAAAGTATCTTAAGCAAAAGGAAAGAAACCACACACATCTGTTGCATTCACACTTATATCCTAAGAAATAAAAACCTGAATATATATCAAACATGTTTTACAATATCGATCAGCCTTATAAATAAATCCATATTGTAATGAGACCTGTAGACTGATGGCCTATTTTTTGTATCAGGCATGTTTTCATTTCTTTCACGCTGAGATGGCAAACAAACACCCAGGCAGAGCTCAAATTCTTGTAATGCAAAGAAATGTGCTGGGACACTTTTCCCCTACTGCCCTATTTATGGTGTTTTCTGACTCAAACACTGGTGGGCTGCAGCTGTTTCCACATGACAAGCTAAGACCAGTGTGACTTTATGGGGAATGTGGCAGAACAATAAAGTTTAGAGTCACACTTGTTAGTGGTACAACCTCACTTGCACGTCTTGTGTTTGCAGCTTCAGTTTAACTAAAAAAAAGTTCAGTCTTTTCAGGTAAAAACAGATAACTAACAGGAAGGTGAAGACAGAGGGAACAGAATTAACACATAGGACGATATTAGCATACTAGACTGAACTGTTGCTGTTTCACCGCAGACTGCATGAATGATGACATGCTGGTCGCCCCCTGGTGGCTAGAGTATAAGTCATAAGCCTCGCCTCTATGTTAGCGGCTGGAAAATTACCTCAAATATACTATATTTTACTAAATATAGTGAGAATGACAGATTAAGTTCATTTTATCAGTTGGTCAAATGTTAAATTTCCTGATTAGATTATAAAGAGTTTTAAGAACATATACAGCTTTTTTCAGTAAGTATTGTATTTTAAAGAATAACTTAATAAGTTGATGCTGATGTTACAGCTAGCAAGCAAAAATTCATCGACTAGCTTAACCGCCTTCATTCTTACTCCTAGTTTATACTAACTCTTTTCACTCTTGTGAACTGTGGCATGCATCGCTAGTGACCCTGGCTGAAGACACTGGCTGAACACTATGATTGTGTTTGTCTTAAATGCAATTTCAATGATACGCTGCTAAAAAAATTAAAGGGACACGTTTTAATCAGAGTATAGCAACAGTTCAGCTAACCTCTTAAGCCCTGAGGTGATAATCATGCCAGTTTATTAGCAGAGGGGGTGCCATTGCCACAAGGTTTGTTGTGTCTCCCACTAAAATTTCAAGATTTTTTAAGATTCCAGGAGATAGGCAGCACTCTAGGAGAGCTGGACAGGGCCTTAGAAGGTCCTTAACCTTCTACGGACCGGCATCTGCTCCTTTGTACAAGTAGGAACAGGATAAGAACAACTAGAGGTTTGGTGGTGGGTCAGTGATGGTCTGGGGATGTATAACAGATCTCTACCCTAGGCAATGGCACCCTGACTGCCATTAGGTATCTCGATGAAATCCTTGCGCTCATTGTCAGACTCTTCTCTGGTGCAGTGGGTCCTGGGTTCCTCCTGGTGTGTGACAATGCCTGGCCTCATATGACGAGATGCGGGCAGTTCCTGGGGGATGAAGAAACCTCATGCAGTGACAGACATGTTGTTGTTTTAGGAGCATTTAACGTGTGCTTAAAAATATTACATTGCATAATATATAAAAAAACAGGACATGCTTGGGGTAGATTGAAGCTTATTGGAAGATTTAAGAAATACAGGGGACACTTATAAAATATATCTTGTCTTCTGCAATTAAATGACCGAACGAAAAGAAGTACTATGTCAAAATACAAAAAACTATTTTCAAGTTTCTGTCTTTTAAAAGGAATCTGAGCCTGGGCTCAATCTCAGATGACCTTTAAACATCTTAGTTTGCATTACAAAATGTCCCTCCACTGACCTTCATGAACTCCAGTGCAGTATCACAGAGTTTCATATGAGAGTCTGACTGAAAAACAAAACATGTCTCGTGTTTCAAGCTGTTGTCCTGATGCTGTTTGAGACCGACACTGCTGACCTGGTGTTTCACTCCTCACACTAAAGACAAAGGGGCAGATCTTGTGAAGAGCTCGGGACACTCTATCTCTGCTTTGAGGATGAAATATTCAGCAGCAGCTCAGTGGGGAGTGAGTACTGCAGCTACAGGAGGATCCTCCTGCTGCCAGATGTTGAAGTTTCATAATGAAAACAGGACCAATCGCAAGTGTTTTGGCTAGCTTAGGGTGTTTATTATTCAGATAACATTTACTTAATTATTGGCATTTTGCATTTTGACTAAATTCACAAAATATGAAGAAATATATTAAACAAAAGACAAACTACTATAACCCTTTAAAAGTCACTGCAAGCAACAACATAGGAAACACTTTTTTAGTAATAGGCCAAAATTTTTAAAGCTATTTGAAATAACTTTAAATCAATTTCCAGACTGTAATCCAACCTCCGTCTTCCAATCCAAACACAGGAAAAGTACCACATCTACTGCAGCTGCAGCTGGAACCATCAAAATCAACTTCTTAGCCCGCATCAGAAAACATGATTTTGTACAATACTTTCTCATATTCCTTTGTAGGTGTCTCAGTGGATCAATGTGGGCGTGGCTAAGTTGGGAAACAAAGAGGCTGCATGCTAAGTTTCTGTCGTTTACGTTTTAAAATGTTCAAATTTAAAATGCCATCCATTTATAAAATTGATGATCGATAGCCTGATATCTCCTTAGGAAAATAAGTGCAATTTCAACAATACGTTTCATTTAGTGATCTAAACAAAATGCTACTGTAGAAAATCATAGAAACCATCAACCACGTCTTCAGTTTAAACTTCAGGGGGGAAAAATGCATAAAATGAAATTGTCCTGTAATAAAAAAAAAATAATAATAATTGTAATGGTTTATGTCATTTACTTCCCTTTGGTGTGCCAGTTCTGGCACCCAGGCCTTATGTTTGACAACGCTGTATTAAATACTTTGATGTCCCAATGTTTGAACAGAGCCTTACATAAGTAAAGAAATAAGATCTTTCACAGATTTTTCTGTGAGGGGTTGAATTTGCAACCGTAATGAGTTGAATTGCAACAGAATCAAAAGTGCTCACCCTTTCTGTAGTAGTAGTAGTACCCTTTCCTCACTGTCTCTGCCTTAGCTAGCAACACTACTTAATGGAGTCTACTAATCACAAATGTCAACATATTTCTGGCTCCCATGGAAAATGTGTAGGAAAAAAGTATTTTGTGAAACATAACTAAAACATAATTGCACAATAAAATAATATTTTACAAATATAGTATCCTATACGTACAAAGAAATTTACAGAGGAATTATATATATGTATATATATATATATATATATATATACATATATATAATTCATTTATAAATTTTCATTTAGGTTCCATTTTCTTTTCCTATTAGCTTCTGGATTAACTATTAGCAAGTGAATTAACTGTTGGACTTTTAGATTAGCTTCTACATTATTTAGCTATGTGGTGCAATATAAGGAGATCTGTAATTTGTTAAGAGATAAAAGAAACAGCCCGGCAGCCACAGACTTGCACTGCTTAGAAGACCTTTTTAAAAATGTGCTTGTGCTACACAAGGATTCGCTTTTTTAAGCTATATGAAGACTATCAAGGGATACTGTATATTCTTCATACATCCACGGCATACATCCCTAGTCCTCTGACTGTGTACCTGTGGACTCATGTATGTAGGCCATTTTAGCTTGTGAAAATATTACATCCCAGCAGTACTAACTAGCCTACCGTTTCTAGCATGATAGTGGAAAACCTAAAGCAGCTCAAGCTGTTTGAACCAGCACCAAGTCCTGTTACCTTTATGTACTGTGCTTGTATGATCTTCATGTGTTCTCATTACATTTAGGCTTTTCTGCACCTCAGAGAGCTTCTTATATCATCTTATATCAGCTTCTTATATACGTCAAATTTGCATTGCTTTTCCTCCAAGGACCAAAAGAGTCAGGGAAAGGCTAAACAGAGAAGCTGATCCAGTTTCTAATCCAATAGTTAATCCAGGAAAAGCAAATGGCAATAATAGGAAGAGTGGAATCATTATTTTAAATGATAGGAAAAAAAAAATCTGTTTTCAGAATTTGATTTTTGAATCAATTTATTAATTTCTCTTTTTAATTCCATTTTAAAGAAGATTTTGAAAATCTTGCTTTTAATTCTTGATTTAAAAATATTGTCTTAGATTATGTTTTTTTTCATGTAATTCCCTTTTCCATTTGAAGTTAAATAATAATAATGAATTACCATATAATACTTAAATAAATAGAAAAGATTAAAATGAGTCCTGTCAGCATTAATCGCGCTAACGCGTCAAAATGGGAAAATCCCCATTAACGAGTTAACGCAGATTGGTCAGTCTGAGGGGTTACTCGGCGTTAACGCATTAATGCAGCTTAAGCGCGACTACATGACTAACGCGATAAACAATTAACTCTTCTGGAGCGCAGACTGACTCAAAATCCCTGTCAATGCATTTCGGGCAGTTTGTCCGAAGTTTGTCCATCTGCGCTCCAGACGGGTTGAGTGCATTAAAAATTGTAATCGCGTTAATCTTGATGACTGCACGCCGTATTAATGCGTTAACGTTGACAGCACTAATTCAAATTAATTCAAAATGAATTGATTAATCAGTCATTTACACAGTTAATTTGTGAAATCCTTGATTTCGATGTGGCTGACTCTCCTGGTCTTCCATACCCAGTACAACACAGACTCCAACCATAGACTGGATATAGTGTTTTCCCAAGATGTCCTCACCAACTAATTACTCAAAAGCAGCCAGTGCTGCCACTGCCCAGGGAACAGAGGAGACTTTGGCAGGAGCTAGAATACTTTGGGAGTTCAAGTGGTAGAGCGGATCATGTACCAATCAGAAGGTCGTTAGATTCCCATGTCTTCCAGTCCCACTGTCAAAGTATTCATAGGCAACATACTGATGCTGGTCTCCTCTGTTTGACGGCACCTACTGTTTAGTTCTGATGGAAAAAATTGGCAAAATTTGTTTGACAAAATAATGCAGTTAGTTTGATTCTGACAGTAAGTTAGAGTCACTTTGAGTAACAAAGGAACCTGTCCACTGTGCTTATAACCACTTACTGTTAACGTTCAACCTAACCTAACTTATATTTTTTCTTTATTTGAAGAGAAATAAAGAAAAAAATATATTATTTTAAATATCCTTACACAGTTAGCAGAAATTGTTCTGCAAAATAATGACATTAATTCTATTCTGTCAGTATGTTAGAGAAACAAAGACTAACAAAAGAACCTGTCCAGTCTCCTTGTAACCGATTAGCGCTGTGGCGCACTAACTGTCATTAATTGATGAGGTGAGATTACACGTGTCTGGAGATCAGATCAGCTGCAGGGCACACTGACAGCCCTAGCTGGAAACAGTGACACACTCTTGGAGGTCTGCATTACATGGAGACAATCAGCTTATAAAGGCTTTGAGTATGAATGCAAAGGAGGAAGAGTGAGGCTCTCAGATGTAAACACAAAGCACATAATGATCAGGTCTGTCACATAAAGGAAACCTCCTGAGCAAACCTGGATTAGCGGGATCAGTTCCTTTGGGGCATTAATTTGATGACAGATTTGTCATAATTTGAATCTAGTAATCCAGCCATTGTTTTCGTCTTATTCAAATCAGGGTTGTGGAGTGGGTGGACTCGTTCTAAGAGTATTCTAGATTGGCCTCTAACACCTGTCTCCTCCAGCTGGATCCAGAGGTCTTCCAACGGAGATGGAGAGACATAATCGTTCCATATAATGGGGTGGTTTTCCAGCACGACAATGACCCAAAACATACCACCAATTCAATAAAGGAGTGACTGAAGAAGAAGCACATTAAGGTCCTGGAGTGACCTAGCCAGTCTCCAGACCTCTGTCCTATAGAAAAACTGTGAATGGAGCTGAGGCTTATAGTAGCCAAATGGCAACCAAGAAACCTAAAGGATTCAGAGAGTTTCTGTAAAGAGGAGTGGGTCAAAATCCCTCTTGAGGTGTGTGCAAACCTGGTGAGCAACTACAAGAAACATCTTACCACTGTGCTGGCCAAACAGGATTTCTCCACCAAGTACTGAATCATGTTTTTCTTGGGGATTAAATACTTTTTTCGCTCAGTGACATGCAAATCTATTTATAACTTTTATGTACTCGGTGGATATTCTGTCTCTCTCCATTAAAATTAAGCTATCATAAGATGGATTGGTAAATTGAGAGCTCCACCATTTGGCTCAGCATTGCTTCATCACAACAGTATGGTACAACACCCACATTACTGCTGACAACACAAGAATCCACCATCAGATCCTCCTGAGATACTTTCCTTCCCTCACTTGGTGCATCTAATCAACCGTTTTCCTGAGCGGTGGGTTGCTACCTCTTTGGAAGTAATACATAAGCAGCACCATTCATTTATGGTCATGTTTAACGTAAAACAATATAAACAACATCGTGAGCACGAAGGCACCTTAATGACAGAAGTGATTCAGCAGCATTGCAAAGTGTTTCATCAGCAACCAGTGTACTGCTTCACATCAGGCAAATGCCAACATATAGTCTTAATTCAATGGCAATATAAGCCTTTAAGTGGATCTGTATTAGTTAGATTTTTATTATAATCTGCAACCATCATGTTTGGATTCGATAAGGCCTTTCACTTACTTTATATAAGTCGTAGCGCCCTCCCACCCTTGGTCAAACACCATCACAAATTTGTATATCTTATAACATGTTCTGTATGGCAGCTTCCACCCCATGTGACTTTCTTAGAGAACATTCTGGAAACATCTTCTCAAAAACAGAAGCGGACAAATACAGCTTCCTGCGGATGCCTACGCGCTCCGCTCCATTGTTGACGAGGACCTCGCCCGCAACAATCACTGTCATCACGATTTCCACGGAAGATTAGGCAAAGATCGGAGTTCTTATCCAAACTCCCAGAAATGCTGTCCCAAGGTCCCAAAAAACACAGACGACGCATTGAGATAAAAGAAAAAAAAAACAGAAAATGAGGAAAGTTACACATTGAACCTGAACTTCACAGAGTCGTTGTGTTTGTTGTGATACCCTACACAAGTAAATCTTCCGCCCATAAAGATGGGATGCTGCCAATGAGGAACAATGGAAACTTTAATTAGATCAAGACTTTATTCAGGGATTGTCCGTGCACACTTGCATTCCTGTGTGTCCAAGAACACAATCGCATTAGGACATTAGGTGTATCCTTGTCTGTTTGGTAGGTTGTGATAAAGAGTTTAAAGGCACGAACCCTGACAGGTACATAAATTCACTGTTCTGCTTTTTTACCCCTCTGAGCAACATACATATGGAAGTATGATCAAGATATTTTCTATAGTCTGATCTGACTTGGAAGGTCCTTGTCCAGGCTGCAATGTGAGATCGTGAAATTACAAACACCAGCAACACCATCCAATTCATTTCTGAAGTCTCGTTTTGATAGCCAATAAAATTTTTATTCCAAAACACATAACACGAGTGACATGAGCCCAAAAACTCAGCAGAAAAGTGTTTACGGATGTCAGGTCAGAAAGCCTTTTCCCATAGACTTCTATAGGACCCAAATTCTTTTTGTGACCACAGCTATCGCCACCTATTAGCCTTCAGATACACTGCAGGTTTAATCACTTTCAGCATTGGTTTCATTTTCCCCCACCTGGAAACTCTATCCATGTTTTATACTATTGTATTTATAGGCTGGATTCAATAAAGTCAAGAGATGGGTTGTCAAACCCCCTGAAAATGTTTAAAAATCTCTTTAACATCAAAATATAATCAATATAAAAACAATAAAAAATGAACTTAAGGAAACTTGTGTTTTTATTACCATGATAAAAGATACAGGTGACCTACTCCATCTGTGAATGTGTAAGTTCAACTGTATTCAAAGGTGATTTATTATAGATTATGAGGCAAAAGTTTTAGTGGTCTGTCATACTGAAGATCAATTGTGGTATGTGGCCAACAAGTTAAAATGAGTTTTAGTTTGACACACTTTTTTTAATACATAAACTAAGGTCACAAAATGAATTTTAAATATCAAGGTGGCCAGCAGAACATCATCAACCTTCTTTTTTTCTTTAATGTGTTTGTTCCTCAAATGATGTAGGCAGTATCTGGACTACAGGATCACAGCTCTCTCTCGGGACAGATGACGCAGTCTGCAGGAACTGTGTAAGTGGGTAATCTCTCTGCGGGCTCCATATCGACTGTGTATTCCGTTGCCTGAAGTGCCAAGCGAGTGGCTCTTTCAAAAAGCAGCCCATCTCGCCCCTCAGCTATGAGATTTATTACGTAAGTCCTGCTGCCCCATTTCCACTCACCCATGTATGCACACCACAGAGCATGACCTGGAAGGGCTGAGAAGACTTTTAGTGCAAAGATACCAAGTTTTAGTCCTTATTTCTGTTTTGTGGGCCTATAAATATTACATTAAGATGCAAGCACTTACTTTCACTTTTGCTCTTTTTTTAATGTAGTTATTTCAAACCAGATGTGAAAATCTGGCACTAGGTCTACTGCCTGAGGAACTACAGTTTGATTAATATTTTACAGTCTTACATAACTCTGTCAGTTAGCTTGTCACCATGAACCTGGTGCTACTACTATTACCCAACTCCATTAGACGAGCAGGAATGCAGCAGAACTTTTATTGTTTCTGGAAGAACACTTGATGACGTCCCCCCCACCGTCACAGCTTTATCGTTTTATTATGTCCTCAGAATTCAGACTGGGAGGTGGGGGGTGCAACTTTAATTAGCTGAGCATGCTGGACTGAGGATATAGAGCATTAAGAACACTATTTAAAAGGAAGTTGGAGACTTTGTTCTTTGCGATTGTACTTACTTTTTAATCCTGAGGCTGAGATGGAGGTGATAAAGATAATATAAAAATGTGTTTTAAGGCCCCAGGAGCTTTAAAAGAATTTTAATTTTAAAAAAATACAATGATAAAAGTTTGACTTCACTTTTAGCTGTATAACCTCTCTTGGGTTTTACTTGCCTCTCTCAGAGCCTGGTCCTGCTGCGAGGTTTCTTCCTCCCTGCTGTCACCAATTGCTGACCCATAGGGCACTGACAAGTCTAAATTTCATAGGACGCATGACTGGCATAAAACTGTTTGCACCTTAAAAAGTAAACATCTTATTTGTTCAATTCCCAAAACTCTCACTGTAAAGACTTTTTGCATTTGTAGAGCTACTGGTATAGATAATGCAATAATGTAAAAAGACTTCCTGCTGAAATCTCTGTTTTATAAATGGATGGTTCACTGAAAAATGATGTTTACTGACTGCTTTACATTAAAAGAAAGGTAGATTATTATGAAGTAGTGTTTGTTTGTTTGTTTTTTAACTCGTCCACCCCACTTCAGAAAAGAAATAGAGTGATCCAGATCGCCAACAAAATTTTATATCTTCTTCTTTTGGGCATGCTTCAGCCAAACAGGCAGTGGAAGTGAAAACATACTTTTATCCTGTTCCTTCTATAAGCAGAAGTTAGCCACAGCTGATGCTGATGTGAATGTCTGTGCAGATACAGATAAACTGAAATACGGCAAACCAGTGTTAGCTTTTGCCATCATAATTTTTGAACCTTTTCTTCATGTCATTTATACTTAACGGGAAGATGATAACAAGTGGATCTCAAATTAGCCAATTTTATGCTCAACCATCTCTGATTTGCCTATAAATGTTATCGAAGTTCAAAGTTTGGACACATAGAATGATTGATGTGAAATTTTAGTTTCATGTGTCAAATACTTTTCAAGACATATTGGAAAATGATCTGTCCAACTAGTTTCAGACCAAATGAATTCAATGTTTGAATATGAGTATCTCAGAAACTATTGAAGCTTTTAAATTCATACTACCCTTCCTTGTAATTAAAATGGACATTGGGATAGAGTATATATTTTTAACATAAAATTCTTCTTGTGAGGACAAGCTGTTGTGTTTATATGGCATGTTTGGTAGTCTAATACAGGATGCTAATTCTAAACACCTAATCCTAATACCTAACTCGCTAACCCAACCCTAACATGAATGCCATGAGTGCTACAGACATGTATGTACACCACAGAGCATTACCTGAAAGGGCTGGGAAGACTTTCAGTCAAAATATACCGACTTTTAGTCCTCATTTCCGTTTGTGGGTCATAAATTTTACATTAGTATACAAACAGTTACGTTCACTTTTGCTCTTTTAAGCAACAAGAAGGTCCGTGTTGAGATGGAAAGACCCCGCTGTCATGTTACCCATTACCTCTGACTGAGGTTTAAGGTTTGCTGAAGCCAACTGCCACAAAGACTTTGTTGAATTTGTTTGATGATGTCATGTTATAGAATGTACATACAATGTATTTTACTAACTTAACTATGTAACAATTTTAGTGCAAAATGTACAATGTTATTTGTTCTCTGTGACAGAGATCTGTTCTTACGTTTTAACATTTGTGTAATGTAAGTCGAATCATTACGCCCATGTAAGAGTCCAATGGAAGACATTATCACTGCACTGCCCCAACCAAATTTCATCTACTGGGATCCCTGCTGGAGAAGCATCTTTGAATAATTGCATTATATCTACTCCGATGTATTTGCTGTAGCTCTGCAACAGATTTATGACCTGCAGAACATGCAACCCCTGCCTCAGTCTGTGACAGATGCAATAGCATCCACTCACCCATCCTCGTGAACCTGAATTGGACAAGCAGTCAGGCAAATGGATGTCTGTATCATGATGGGAGTGTGCAGGAAATCTAGGGATTATGCGGGGGTATCAGCAGGGGATCAGGCTGGTGGTCTTCTTGATGTAGTGATTTACTTCTTAAGTAAATATTGATTTGAAATATTTGTCTACAGGTTGGGTAGATGTATTTTACATGAATATTACAAGGATAGCTCTGTATTTTGAATCAAATACTCATATCCAGCTTCTAACAAACCAACTCCAGCTTCAGTCACCAAGAAACATATCAAATTGCCATCCATGTACACAAACACAAGCTCTATACATCATGTTTTGTAATACTCCCGCACCCACTCGGCTCAAAAACCCACCAAGCTCTTGGTCTTGGTGGGCTTTTGAGCAGGTGTCCAATGCTCACTGAGCTGGTTTGGTCCCACAGGCCTGAAAACTGCGAGAAAGATGTGCAGCATGAAAGTCTGTTGAGATATTTCAATTGCAACCCTAGTAGCCCACCATCAGATTAGCACTGTTGGTCACTACATTGCAAAAAATAGCAGACATTATGGAAAAATGAGACCTTGGGTCAACCTCCTCTGGACATATTCCCACTATTTTTTCCATATTTCCATCCTTGTAGGGACATTTGAGTCGCACAAGCTTAGTACACACACATAACTTATATGTACTCTTAGTTACAGAGAAGGCACCAGTTCACAGTCTTTCACGTAATTCTCATGTAAGACAATGGAGAGCCAGCAGAGTTGCTTAAATTAGCACGCACTCTCAGTGGCCTTGTTGCCCTGTTTTCCTGTCCGGAGCAGAGAGCAAGTAGTGACTCTGGAGGAAGGGCAGGAGATCGTGGGAACCAGCATGTCACCACAGGCTGGGCCACGTCCCGAAGAAAACTCTGACAAACTCTGCAGGCTGCAAAGCAGGGGAAGAGAAACCGGAGGGGAAACTGGAGAACAATGAAGAAATTAATGTGACACTGCTGCTCGTATATAGGTCTGGGTGGGAACCCAAAAGTCTGTTGTCCTGGAGTCAGAGCCAGGATTTCTAAAACTCATTGACAAAAAACAAGTCCCAGTTCCCACAGTGACCTTTCCCACGCCGCTGCTAGTATTGTATATTTATACTTGTGTTGTCGAACTGCTTCCCCTCTGAGTTGTACACTGTATGTTTGGCTTTCCTTATCTATGTGAACGTGCTTCAGCTGTTATTTTGAACTTGATCTCAGCTTTATTTACATGTCTCCGCTGCAGAGGTTTCTATGATGTTTGTGGCTGGCCCCGCAGTTGAAGAGAACAAGCAGTGCCCAAGGAAAAGTTTGGCTTTTTAAAGAACATTTTCACTTGTAACACCTAGCTTCTTGGAAGAGAAACTCCCACTAGCTTCTAGATATCTTTGGACAGCGAGCTCATAATATGCATTGTGCTACAAACAGGTCTATCAGACCTTCTTGCCTAATGCTGTGAACTGAACTATGAAACAAGTTCAGCATACCCAGGATCATTTCTTCACCACTTAGCCTGACTGCTGATGTTAGGGTTAAAATGGCTAAGCACTCACTTAAAGGTCTTCATAAACTCGATACATCAATCCAGGATTTTCCAGTCTAGCTACTAGTGTGTTACATTGGCGGCACATAACCAATCACAAACATGGACAGCTCTACTGCCAGCTGAGCAGCTGATAAGCTATAACATCAGAAAACTATGAAGAGGTTAAACACAAAATATGAAAAAAAGCAAGGAATAAAGTCGCTTCTAAGAATCTATTTTCCTACTGATGCTAATCAGAAAAAATAACGATGATGAAAATGATAAAAATACTAAAGCACTGACGAGACCTCCAGGAGTGCAGTGAGCTCTGTCATGAATACAGAACCACCGAGCTGTGTTTGACATCCAGCCAAACTGAACAAGAACAGCTCTGCCTGGCCAAAAGGTAATGACTACAGTTTATTCAATGCTTTATAGAGAGAGTGGATCAAAGGAACCAAGACATGTGACCTCGGGCTGGGCAGGAAATTTAAATTCCTGGACAACAACAATGCAAAACACAAAGAAAGATGACACTAGAGTGTCTTCAGATGTGATCCCTTTCACATAAAGCCTTAGAGGCTCAAAATATAACAGTCTGTATAATAAATGCTCACAACAAAAGAAACTGACTCTTCTAAAAACTAACAACAGTCGAGGTCTAATGCAAGAAAAACTCATCTTCCTTAAAATCAACTGTTTACTGAAAATAAAATAAAAAACAGCAAATTCAGCATGTTTAAGGAAATGCGATGCTGCTGGGTTGTGTTTTCTGATCACAGGAGACATGAGGAACCAAAGAAGTGGTGGAATTCTGTCAGAAAAATGTAGATATCAGACACACAGGTTCAAAATATGATTTATTACTGAAAGAAATCTGTTATAGTTACTAAAACAGTACAGTGTACTTATATTAGAAAAAAAAACATACAGGAAATATCTTGAATTTTGTCAGTGTCATCAAATTTGTCAGCACAACCAGTCTGAGGAGCATATGGTTTATGTGTTTATGGAGGCTGGGATGTCTGTGTGACTGTGTCTTGTTCTTTGTTCAGTATTTGTTGAGTCTTTGGATCCTGTTTTGATTTTGTCATTCATTCGTGTATGTTTTTAGTATTTAGTATGTTTGTATTTCTTGGTGTCTCCGTCTTATCTGCGTTAGTGCCTCCATCCCTCTTTGTCAGCATGTTTCCCACCCATCCTTATAATGATGTATTCCAGTTTACACGGGTAGCAGGTTTTCTCTCATCTTCACCTGTGTCCCCTGTGTATATACAGTCTTGACTTTGCTCCGGCTCATTTTGGACTGCCGGTTTTGTATAGCTGTGATGTTAGATGGTATTGTTAAATCTTACAGTCTGACAAATACCATCCATATCCTTGAAGAAAAACTCAAATAAACATAGAAACTAATAGAAACTAAACTAAAACTAAACAATAAAGCCTAAACTGAAACAAGCTAACAGGGACTAAACTCAGTTGAAGACAAAATTATATTAATAATATAACAAAAGAACCACTTTGAGAGCGCAGACCTCTGCCAAGGGCCCTCACTCTCTGGGCAGTATTTACTTTTAAGGGAATAATTCTGTATTTTCTGTGTATTCATTTTGTTTTATTTGTTCTTTTTAAACATACTTTAAGAAGTTTGCAGTGCATGAAAAACAAGTGCAAAGTGCAGGCTTTTGTTATTCGCTCTGTTAAATAACTTGAGCTCTTGTACAATATGATACTACAGTATTTCTAACTGGGCTCATATTCTTTCAACTGACAATACTTTCTTTAAAGGTGTGACGCATTTGAGTTTCAACATGAAAGAAAGGCAGATGTGAAATGTAAAAGTGAGGTCAAATGTGGTCAATGTGACATGATATTTAGAGTCTCCATATATCATTCTCTATAAGCCTGTATGCTGCCAACACAAACAATGGCTGTAAGAAACTCAGTTTTAAATAGCTCTATGTGGCATTATTATCTGTTGACCTAGAAGGAGAGGTCAGAGGTCAAATGTGACATCATATTTTAATCATTATATGCTGCTTTCTATATGTTGATAGTGCACATCACTTGTAAGAATCATAGGCTTTTTGTCAATTTTTGACCAATGAATCATTAAGTTGACCTTAAAAAGCAAATTTTAATGGATTATTAACATGATCCGGCGCTACACCCTGCAAAGTTTTCTCAGAAGTCATTAGAAACTTTCCAAGCTATCGTGCTTATATTCAAGAGGAATCACACACACACACACACACACACACACACACACACACACACACACACACACACACACACACACACACACACACTACCAAAAACGTAACCTCTTTGGCAGAGGTATCTTTACAAATCCTGAACTTCAGCATTATTAAATATTTTTGGCTATGCTTAGGCACTGATAGCATTTGGTTTAGGCTAAGGAAATATTAAAGTGTGCGTAAAGCAGAAAGTAATAGACGGGCCAATCATTGTTATATCCATATTCACCCCCTAGAAGCTCATTTTGAGCCAGCAAGAAGCTGCTACCAGACCAAAGAAAATGTGTTTTAAACCATCCGGCCAGCTTTTAATCATTAAACACATCATCATGACCCAGTTCATTGATAATGAAATACTAAAGCACTGACGAGGCCCCCAGGAGTGCAGTGAGCTCTGTCATGAATACAGAACCACCGAGTTGTGTTTGACATCCAGCCAAACTGAACAAGAACAGCTCTGCCTGGCCAAAAGGTAATGACTGCAGTCTATTCAATGCTTTATAGAGAGAGCGGATCACAGGAACAAGGACATGTGACCTCGGGCTGGAGAGGAAATTCAAATTCCTGGATAACAACAATGCAAAACACAAAGAAAAAAAGCACTAGTTTCTTTAGGTCCTGAGGAGGCATGGCCTGTGTAAAGACACGATGCCTGTCATCTTAAGTGTTAGGGACTCAAAATATGTCAGTTTGTATATTAACTGATAAAGAAAAAATCTTAAAAGTAAACAGACCTGAGGCCTAGAGCAACAAAAACTCATCAATGTATTCAGCAAAATGTAAAACACACACCTTTGTCTTGTGTCTGTTAATCCACAAACCTGCTTTAAAGCCAACAGGTTTTTACTGAAAATATAAACAGCATGTTTTTGAAAAAGCAAATAAAGCATATATGAGTTCAGGCGATACTGTCTGCTAACAAAGAAATGATGAAATGCTGTCATAAAAATGTTGATACCAGACGGAGGTTGAAAAAAAAAATCTGCTTGATGAATGAAGTTATAGGCTACTAAAACTAAACTTTAAAAATCAAACCAAAAATTTACTTAACTGAAATAAAATATATGTAAAGTAGACTAAAAAAAAAAACTTGTTCAGCTTTCATGCTAGGTTGAGCAAATATGACAAGTTGCACCACAAAAACAAAACTATCGGTCTAATTTGAATTTCCAGGTGGCCCTCGTAAAACCTATTTTTTTCTATAACCAGAACTGATATCATGGAATATATCATTGTTTCAATACTAAAACTGAGGCAATTTAATATCTGCGATTTAATGTAACATAAACTAGAAGGAATAGGAATCAAGAACCAGTTCCTGTAGAGAACCGGCTCCCAGTAGCTCAGTTCCTTGGACTTGTTAGTCTGCTTGCCTAATGATTGCACTTATCAGTTCCACTTGCAGTTGCATTAAAATCGGCAGGTTTTAGTTTAGAGGAGAAAAAGGGTGGTGCAGTCTACAGAGTGGATATGGACATTACTTTTACTTTTAGTCACAAATGGACGAGAGCGCGAATGTAAAAACAACTGCATGATGCTGCTAACACAACTTGGCTAGCATGCTAAGGCTAAGCTAGCCAAGAACCCAGAGTGACATTGAAGCTGAGTGAATGCTGAGCCCAGCCTCAGGATTATACTGTTAAATGGTAATTATAAGACAGTGTGCTTCAGGTTATTTTACAGAGAAACGTGAAAGTCAAGTTGTGTAATAAATTACTTTTTCCTGGAGGTAATTCAGTAATGTACTGCGTTACTTTTAAGAAAAGTGTTATTATATGTAATAATTACTTTTTTTTTGGCGTAATGACCCTGCTTATAAAACGGAACATTTGACCACAGAGCAGGCAATTATTTTGCATGAATGTAATGTTTTTGATATGCTCCTTACCTATGGTGGTGACTCTCAAAGCGGAGTCAGTGAGAGCCCAATGAGAATCAATGAGAGAATCAATAAGGAATTGAATTGATATGTGATACAGATAATGGAATCGGAAATACTAAATTTTTATCAATTCCCTCCCTATAAATAAGCTCTGGTAACCTCAGTGTTTTGTCTGTTCCTGGTAATTTACCCAACTTTAAAGAGTCATAAATGGACTGGTCAAAGTAAGTTACAACAACATTAGATCCTAGGTCAGCACTGAGAAGCGCCTGGATCACAGAGGATCTTTCTTTTCAGATCTGGTTCTTTTTTAAATAAAATGACCCCATGTAGACCTGTTGTGTATTTCCTGCTGCTAAACTGTGGCAGAGAGTAGATAAACACGAGTTGATGGCAACAGGGCAGGAGGAGGACGTTCGGTGCTCCTGTGTGACCGAAAGCTTCCATGCTTCTTGTTGTGATTCTCTCCAGTGTTCTTTTAATCTCTTTGACAAAGCCTCTTGCAGGAAGCTATGCCAGATATGTCCGGCCCGTCATGGCTTTTCCAGCAACGCCAGTAAGTGAAGAATAACACAGTTTCACTGAACAAATCCCAATCGCCACAAACAAGGCCAAACTGAACAACAGAGGGTTTAACCAAGACCACGGTTGTGCCAACTCTAGGGCATTCTTTCCATATTTTGATTCTGATGAGTCATACAATGCCTGAGTGAATTTGAGCAAAACAAGGACTTCAGGGCACATATCTGCTATTTCGGTCTCCTAAAATATTTTCTCTTGGCCTGATTGTTGACAACCATTTAAAAATCACTTCCCTTAAGGGAGGCCTCGATTTTAGCACTGAAAGCTGTTTGGAGTCTGTAGTTGGAGGACTATAGCTTCACATTACAGTGATTTAATCTTAATTACACTCCAATCAAAGCTTTTCCTCACTCCTCTGTAATTATGCAACTTCACAATCAACATCTAAAAATCAGCTTTGCTTTCCTAGTCTTCACAGTATGCAGGTACAGGGTGTGTACCTGCAGTTTGTTTTTGTTCCGACGGCTGAAGCTGAAATGATAAAAGTTTATACTAAACTGGGAGCTGGTTCCCAGAAGAGAGGCCTGGAAGCTGAAGGCTCGGCCTCCCATTCTACTTTCAAATACTCTAGGACCCACAAGTAAGCTCGCAGGCTGAGAACAAAGTGCTGTATTTTGGTGATATGGTACTATGAGGTCTTTAAAATAAAATGGGGCCTGATTATTTAAGACCTTGTTTGTGAGGAGAAGGATTTGAAATTTGATTCTCGGTTTAACAAGAAGCCAATGAAGGGAAGCTATTATGGGAGAAATATGCGCTCTCTTTCTACTCTAGTCACTCTTCTTGCTCCAGCGTTTTAGATCAACTGAAGGCTTATCAGAGAGTTTTTAGGACAATCTGATAATAACATATTACAAAGGTTCAGCCTAAAAATGATAAATGCATGAAAGAGTTTCACACACTTCTCACACTTGAAAGGATTTTTCTAATTTTAGATTATTTTGTGCAAAACAAGAAAGCAAGAAAGATATCCTGCATATTTAACATGTGCATTGAAGGTCAAAAATGACTCCAAGATTCCTCACAGGAAGTCAAAATAATGCAATTCAGAGTATTTGGTGAGACACATTGTTTCTAGGATCCTCTACTTTCCTTCTTTCACTTTTCATAAAGTGATTTTTACTCTATGTCTCAGGGTGTTTAGACTGTAGAAAACTGTAAGCACACCATCAAATACATTGAAAGAAAGATGTGGTGGGCATGGATCTTAGAGCAGAAGTTGTTTTTGTTCACAAGCATTTTCCCACTCATTTCCTCTCTTGTTATCAACAGGAAAGCTGTGAAGCCTAATATTACTTCCCTTGTTTCCTTTCGACTCGAAATCGCAACCTAAAGCAACGAAGTGTGGCATCGTTCAAGGACATTTTATTTGCTCGTGTATATTAATGAGCTATTTATGCGCTTCGTACTCGGGGTACCTTTATGATGATTCAAAACAAACATGCAATCTTTAATCTAAATGTAAAAGAGGTGAACAGTTGCTGTTAATTATAACTCAACACACCACACCTGTCTACAAAGTGTTCAAACATGTTTAGAGCATTGGCTTTGTCACAGGAGGGTTGCAGGAGCAGCGTAATATTAAAACAGATCCCCACTCTGTGTACAGAGTGCAGCAGCCGGGTTTGATTCTCTCCACTGGGCCTCCTGCTGCTCGTTATTACTCTGCTTCTATAAAAGAAAAAAACAGTGGTTACTGGATATAACTCCAGATCTATGAGTAGCCAGTGTCACTGGAATCCGGAACTCAGGTAGATGATGATACCCCATGAAGGTAGTGAGAGGTACTTGGTTTTATTTTTTGAAAACTATCCCATGATGTAAAATCTTCATGCAAACGAGGTTTCAACACGGCTAATCAAACATTTATTAGTCATAAAACTTATTTAGGCAAAATTTAGCAGTCTTGCATTTTTAAAATCTCACTGGTGGATTTCTTATGCTCATTCCTGTTTTTTACTAGAGGGTGGAGTGCCAAAACTCCATCCTCTAATCAACTAATTAAATACATTATTAAATTGTTAATTAAATGTGTCAATAATTCACTACAGTTAGCTGGCGTTTTTGATTAAAGCCAAGCATGGCCTACAAATGCCACCAGCTGCTGACAGCTTTAAATTCCTTTAACTAGAAGTGTCCTTTAATTGTGTTTAGAGGTGAGGAGAAGGAGCACAATCACTTCTTTGTATGTCTAATACACATGACAATGAATGTGACCTTGGAAGTTAATTCTCTATTTTTTCCCTTCTCAGGCACCGTAGTCACTTGTCTGCGGCAGTTTGTTTGTCTGGCATAGCTGCTTAGACTGACTGCATAAGCAGAGAAATATTTTGACTCAAAAATACAGTGTTGTGCCACCCCTCATTACTTTTATTTTGCATCCAAGGGACCAGATCTCTTTTTGCAACTTTTTAAAAAGTTCTCTTGACCAATAGTCCTCCAGGTTTTCTAGAGGTCTTTCAAAGTTTTTCTTTGAACACTGGCAGTTTTTTCACTCATTTCCAGTCCAGTCCTTGTACCTGACCATTTTCAGAGGAATGTTTTATGTTTTCTTAAGCCATCTATGAATCAGGCAACCATAAAAAGTCACATAACTCAAGGGTTGTGTTAGCTCTACACAGAATAGAGAACTTTGCAATAAACCAGTTATAGAGTTAGTAGCATTTTAGAAGCTGCCTGCCACAAAAGCATTCAATTTGTTCCAACTTCTTTAGTAGAATATGTAAAAAAAAAAATAAAAAAATGGCAATGAACAGTTTGACGGACATAAAATTGTATTTTTGCACCAATTGCAAATTACACAACAACTGGACTGAAAATCAGTGGCCTTGGGTCTTATGGAGTCAGGCAAGAGTAAAATCAGTTTTCTACGATCAGAGTGTCTACAGACATCTAAAAACATGGCAGAGGCTCTGTCATAGTTTGGAGCTGCATTTCTGTCATTTATGTTGGGGATTTTGCCCAAATATGAAGGGATAAAAGTACGTTTAGACTTCAATCCACCATGGATACCATTTAGAAATTGTCTAATTGGTAGCAGCTTCATTTGACAGCATGACAATGATCCAAACCTGCTGGTAGTGCAAGAAAAGCATACCTGGAACAGATAACAGACAATGGAACACTTTCAGTCATGGATTGGCCTCCCCAAAGACCGGACCTCAACTTTATTGAAGCAGTGTGTAACCATCTTGACAAACAATATAACAAAAGGCTGTCAAAGAACAACTATGGATTTCCTTTAAGAAACCTGTAGAACTTTTCCTGAGGACTTAAAGAAATGACAAAGCTGCCTAAGAGCTCAGGCTGTGATGAAGAATAATGTGCTCATACCAAATATTGACCTTAAAGCTTGTTGTACAACATATTTTTGCTTATATACTGTAATTTCTTTGTGTTTGCTTATATTTCAGTAAATTGCAGCACCCATTTTCATGTCCTATCCTGCTTGGTTGAGACTCTTGCACGGGACTGTATATTGTATTATGCTCTTCATTTTAGGGAACCAGCAGCTTTGGCATGTCAGGATTTCACAACGTGGATTGCTATGGTGATAGAGATGCTCCAGCATTTTATTTTATTTTTTTTTCCCATAGAAATTAGCAGAAGCACTTTTGAAGTCTTGCTTTGTGTCATAGATGACAAAAAATATCCACCCTCAATGAAACCATACATTGCAGAATTTAACAGAATCTTGAGAAACTCCACGGTGAAGGGGCTGTTTTCCTCGAGGCCACTGGGCATCTGTAGATCATGTTTTTCCATTTTATGTGGCGGCCTTTGTTGAGTTTGTGTGGCTGCCATCAGCTGAACTTACTTCTGCAGAAACCCATACGCAAAGAAATTGGTGAAAAATATACTTTATTCTGTTTGCTCTGTGGTGCCCACTGAGCTTCACACTCAGGTTTTCACAGGAGTTCTCAGCGATAACAGCAGGCAAGTCACTCCACCTAGTGCTCACAGGAAGAACTGGGTGATTACATAAAAATCTAGTGTTAAAACCAAATCCATGTTTTATGTGAATGAAATTAAATACTTTAACTTCAAGGAGACCGCAATGAAATGTACACATCAGTTTAACAAAAACTGAAACCTTTATTTCAGATTTCATTTCCTTTTTCTTACAAAAAAGTGCACCTTGGAATGCTCGTTAAATGGACCCAGCGTGTTGTCACGGTTGCATGAAGTTGATGCTTTTCTGGTGCATTAAGACAGCAGCCACTGAATTACCCCAAACCCCTCCCCCCGGAACACAGAGCTGAGTGTTAAAACAAGGTGGCCTGCACGATTTCTCCCTAAACCCACCCACTTCCCCCCTCCTTCCCCAGTCCGGCTCTCCCAGTTAACCTTACAGAAGCGCTCTACTCCTTGGCGACTGCGAATGGCTTCTCCACCTCAATTTTGCCACAGTCGTGAATGACGACATCTTTCAGAGGTTTGTCACGCCCGTCGGTCTTCGTTTCCTCGATCTTCCTCACCACGTCCTAGAAGATAAAATGATGAGCGTACAGTTACATTTTCCCCCCTCAACAAGACAATAAGTAAATAAAATCAATACAGGGTTAAATTGAAAGAAAGTTACTTTTCTTTTGGTCAAAGTTGAGCAATCTTGTGTACAGTTTAACCCTGAACCTCGAAATAATTGCCAGAAAAAGCAATTTTTGAAACTTGAGTTTTTATTGAACTTTTTATTTAAAGTGCACATTTGCATGACTTTATAATATATTGCACATGCAATTTATTGCCTAAAATGTATTGTGCAATTTATTTAAGGTTTAAATTTTTTTTATTTTTTTAAAGTCTCAAGTACAATGCCGGAGTAATGTCCTTGGTTACATTCCACTTGGTTAAACTGGTGGTTTTAAAACATGGATGTTTTACTGGTTAAAAAGAAACCACTGCTGTAGGAGTGCAGGGGTCTTTGGGTGTTGCATAGGCTTAATTTCCAGCTAATTGTCACATACTTTTGGTGACTTTGGAGTTACACACCACTTCCTCCTAACTCATCATCCTCTCCTGGATGATTTTTTCCCCTTACATTTAACCATGCATTTTCTAAACTTGACATATCTAGAAGTTTAAAAACACCCCTGTATGATAAATGATAAATTATGATGTGCTTCACAGGTCTGGCTTTGACATGCAGAGCACACAGTAGTAGCTAGCTGTAAAATGACACTTTCTACCTTGCATCTACTTTTGATCTCACACCCAGACACGTGGACAGCTACTAGCAGTTTTCTACTCTTTGAACACTCAAAGCACTTTCTTATCACAACCCTCATTCACACAAACATTTAGTGCTTTTTTAAAAATGCCTAAACCCTTTTAATCCAACAGCCACATTCTCACACACTGATAGATGCCTCAGGGGCAACTCAGAGTTCAGGTATCTTGCCCAAGGATACTCTGACATGCAGACTAGAGAAGCCAAGGACGGCTCAAACCACCAACCTTCTGATTAGTATACAACCCACTATCTCTTGAGCCACAGCTCCCCCATCTGGCCAGTAAGCTGGCTCAATGTTCTCATGTAGTCTGTAATGCCACATTCTGGTTTTCTTGAAGTTTGTGAAAAGAAACCAAACCACGGGAAAAGCAACAAGTTTAGAAACTCAAACCGACTTCGTAGGAAAATGCCCATAAGCATCAACTCAAAAGGACACAGACAAGCTCCTGCCAGCCTGCCGAGAATCCCAGGCATGTCTGTACTTGCATACATCAGCACAGTGACTCCTTGGCGAGCCAAAGCTGACGGCTAACTGTCACACACGCCTAAACTGGGTCAAAGATCTGGGAACAAAGGCAGTAGCTTTTAGAAATATGTGTGTCTGATTTATAAGTAGGGAATTCATTTTATTGCAATTATTTTATTTTCCCTAATTGCTAAACCTGAGTAAGAAATTGAGCAATAAACTGATGACCTGTCTGTTTTAGTGGCTCAGATCAGCTCCTAGAATTCATATTTCAGGTGATAGCCCTCCCCCTGAATCCTTTGAGCCATTTACATGACTCAGTCACACTCACCATGCCCTCCAGGACTTTTCCAAACACCACGTGCTTCCCATCCAGCCACGGAGTCTGAACTGTGGTGATGAAGAACTGGGAGCCATTGGTGTCCTTGCCAGCATTGGCCATGCTGAGCCAGCCGGGCCCGTAGTGCTTCAGCTTGAAGTTCTCATCAGGGAAACGGTCTCCGTAGATGCTCTTGCCTTCAAAGAGAAAAAGGTTTATATATTAGCCATTTCCACTCCCTCCCTGTGCTGACCTTTGCACCTCATTTGAATGGCATGATTGCTCCAAATGCTTATCTTCACTTTAATTATTCAGGACCGCTGAATGCAGTCGCTCTCTGAATGAACTCGATGAGTAAAAGGCACAAAAATGGTAAAGGAGTGTTTGTGAACTGAACTAGCTCGCACACAATAGATATGTTGATGTTGACTGTCTTTGGATTTAGACTTAGTTTGCCAAACGAATGTGTTAACCACACTATGGACAGAGAAATTTAACTATGTCGATAAATTGTGATTACGTGCCTAACCCCACTCCTGGTACATTGTAAACCCAGGACAGGGAAAACGCAAATTAATTCCTCCAAAATCAAATCTGTCAAGTCCTGACATCTCACCTCCAGTGCCGTCTCCTCTGGTGAAATCTCCACCCTGGATCATGAACTGCTTGATGACTCTGTGGAATTTGCTGCCCTTATAACCAAATCCTTTCTGTTCAATTGCAAAATACAAAAATTTCTCATGAGCACCACTTGAAACATCTGAAATGAATGAGTGAATGAATTCCCCCACAGCAGTTTATTCGAAAAAAATAAAAGGGTCAATGGTGACAAAAGGAAGAATTGGCTTCTCACCTCTCCCGTTGCCAGGGCAGCAAAGTTGTCGACTGTTTTGGGAACGGTTTTCCCAAACAATCCGATGACAATCCTTCCAACGTCTTCATCACCAATTCTAACGTCGAAGAAAACCTATTAAAAAATAAATAAATAAAAAAGCAGTTTATAAAATCATTTTACACGCCATATTTTTTTTTTTTAATATTTCGATGGAGTTCCATCCATCCATATTCTTCTGCAGGCATGAGGGTAGCACTCTAAGCAGAGTAACTCGGCGCTCACTGTCACAAGCTCCCACTCCCGTGGTCTTCAGCAGGGACACAGCCAGCCGGCATATCCTCCGTCTGGCCAGAGAAGGAGGTCTCCAAATGCTTTAACATTTAATTTTAGGCAAACACAGTGGCTCAACTCTGAACCGATGTTCCTGCTCCTGTCTCTATAGTTCCACCGTTCTCCAGAAGACTGGATCCAGAACTCAAGCTGTGTGTGGAGGTGAGCCCGGCTACATCTAATTTTAGTTCTCAATCTCTTGAACTAGTTCTGCCTCCTTCCTGAGAGAGGTGATGTCCTGATCCGTGTCCCAAGAACCAGGTTGGCAACCCAGGATCAGGTCTCAAAGGCCTCCCCCTCCACTGCTTGATCTGAGTTTTCCCTGATATTTAACAAAAAGTGAAAACTGGTGGGCCAGAATACTTAAATAGCTAGCTTATGTTCTTCCCAACACTGAGAAGATTAAACTCCATGTAATTTAATGAACTGACAAGCTGCAACCTAACCTCCCCTCTGCTGGGTAGTTTACCTGCAGACACTTCCATGTGAAATTATAAGACTTTTAAAGACTGTGCTCATATAAGCAAAGCAAGAACAATCATTAGATTCAGAATTTTTCTTTTGCCTCTTTTCCCTTTGAAGTTGTCAAGGCACTTGCTGTTATTTGGTGGCAGGTCTAAACAACAGCCGTCTCGTTAGATTTTTGTTTTTCAGACAGAAGAAAACATACCGGGACTATGAGTTTATCAATTTATTAGTAAGATGGATTTAATTTATTCACCTTAAAGTACATTTTTCTTCATCTAATGGCCAAAAACAACAAAAATGCAGATTTTGAGTCTGGGGAAATCCCCAAAGACACAAATGCTGCTGAAGGACAATTTTAATATTCAAAAATATCCCTGGTGTTTTTTGTCGTTTCTTTGGTTGAATATCAGTCTTATCATACCTGCAACATAAAAGTCTTGATGTTTAACGTGTAAAATCGTGTAAAGACTAAAAGGGTTTTTCCCTTTTCTTTTTTTAAATTATAGTATAAAATATAAGATCGAAATATCGTTTCAGCTAGCTTTATTATTGCAAGGAGTCTAACGTGTACAGCAGTTTATTTATTTATTTATTTTTATTCAACTATGAAATCCTTTGATAGCATGATAAAACTATGGCAAGAAAAAATTTGCTTAAATTCAACTCTGACCTATGATACCACATATTATACATTTATTTAATAATGAAATCAACTACTTGATGTTACTCATCGGGTTTTATAGTCAGTCTGTTCCAGCATGATGGCTCAGAGTTTCCTTCGAACTGTAGACGTGGACAAACCAGACACACTATATGCCAGACAAAACACCCGAACCCCACACAGCTGCAGTCTTATCTCTTAATATTAGATAAATAAATGCACAGATAAAGAAAACCCAAAGGAGGGTGGGGCAATTTATGAATGATGTGTTTGGGATTGCATAAAGTTAAGATAAAGGCCTAACATCCTTGGTGAGCTAGTTCCATGGATCTCCGTGGACAGCTAGCTCTGGGATACTAGTCCATCAGCGTCAGCTTAGTCCTGATCTCACGGAGTGCTTTAATAAATGCACTCACAGCTGATATCGGAAAAGCTTAGATGTCTGCTAGCTTAGCCAAGCAGACGCCGTCCTGCAGGCCAGCTTGCTTGTGACGTGGCTTTACAAGCTGCAGCTTCCCGTTAGCATCAGCGGACAGCGACAAATAAGAGCAAAGATTTTCTGCTAGCAAGCTAACACCCACCTTCGCTGTTACTTTGGGGCCTTTCTTCTTCTCGTCAGCAGCCGAGCCATTCGGGAAAGCGAGAAAAATCAGGGATCCCACAATAACTGTCACAGCTATGAGGAACTTCATCCTTCTCTCACAGAGTCTAACCATCAACGAGAAAAAAAAATTAACAGCCCGGGAACGGCCTGTTAGCGCTACTACGTTTATAAAGGGCCGGGGGGAAGGAGTGAGTGTGGTATCCGGGGGTGGAGACTGTGGAGGCGCCCTCTCCAAAGGCTACAGGCCGGCTCGACCACACAGGGGCGGGGCTTCAACCCTGCGCAGAGACGCACGGAGCTTTGATTGGATCACGTACAGGATAAGCCAATCAAATGTAGACGCGTAACAACTTTTTTTTGTGAGTGTTAAAGTATTTCTGACAATGGAAAAGAAATGTTTCCCTAAGAAACATGTATGGACGGTGAGTTTTCTTGTCCTTACACAGACCAGTGTCTGGCAGGCTCACATTTTACCGATATCATTCATCATAAACAAAGGTTTTTATTCCTGCAGATAAAAATACAAGTGTGCATTGAATATGTGTTTTGCTTTGTGGTGGTTTTTAGGCACACGAACCTCTCATACTGTAGACTACTGAGACAGTCAACCAGGGTCTCAAGGAGTCTGGCCTTATTACACAAATACATTTATGTATCAAAGGAAGAGAAAGGAAAAAATATAAGGTTGGACTAGATTCAAACCCAGGACCTTCTTGCTGTGAGGTGACAGCACTGTTCACTATAAACTGCAAAGAGACAAAAGAGACACAACAAAAATATATAAAACTACCACAAAAAGACAAAGCACACACACAAAAACAAAATCACCCAAATGAGATGCAAGAGAGACATGAAATTAGCCCAAAGATGTACGAAACAGCCACAAATAGATTCAGAACGGCAACAAATAAAGAGACGACAACCAAAAACGGGCACAGAATGGCTACAAAGTGAGACAAAGTAAACAAAATGAGAAGCAAAACAAGAGACACAGAATATCTACAAATTAATAAAAAAGCACCAATAAATGAATAAAATTACCAGAAAGCTATGCAAAATGCTGCAAAACTATCAAAAATCTTACTACTGTGGTTTGAAGCAGTCCCTTTCTTTCCAAGCTCCTAAGACTATATAAATGATTAGAAAATTTCATATCACATAACACCAGAATGGGAATCCAATCATGCAGTTAAAGTACAGAGGAGACTCAGATTTATTTATTTGGCACCTAACACAGCACTGATCCATCAACACTGTGTTTCTGGACCCTTTACATATTTATTGAACCACAAACAAATGCAAATTACCTCACGACAGCATCTAATTTCCATTTTAAGACATAAATTTTCCACTATAAGTTCATCTATTGATTTTCAATTGATTTTATTTTAGCAGGTAAATCATGAGAAACAAATTAAACAAACCCATTAAGAAATAAAAGAAAAAGAAAAAAATCTTAAAATTCTGTCTATCAGGACTCATTAGCTCCTACGGCCCATTCCGCAGCACCAGTCGCACGACACACACTTCTCTCTCTCCATATACATTTTAATGACAAACTACAAGCAAATGACAGTTACAAAAGTTAAAAACATGCAAGACATAGTATGAAGTATGTAAAGTTGAACAGATTGTACTTGCTCAAAAAAAACAAAACAAAACAAAAAAAACGCCAGGAGTTTTGAGAATTCAGGTTACATTCACCTTCTTGGGCAAACCTGCCACCTTCGCTAGTGCAAAGAAACGGTCCTGCTAAATGAAAAATGTCGCTCTCATCTGTGTCATAGGGTTGCATTAAGACTCCATTATTATTGCGTGCCTTTAGTGGCCGTCTGAGGTATACAAAACACATTATTTTACATACTGTAAGTGATACAGAAACCAGTAACAACAAAGAACCCATGAAGAAGAAGAATCTCCTTATATGCTAGGGCTGTAAGCAGAGGAGTGATACTAGCCAGCTTTCAGTGATTCAAGCCAATCGTGTTACATGATTAGAGGTTGTATAACTGAAACAGAAAAACAACTACAGTAACCCTGACAACGTCTTTTATTCTAAAGTTACCTTTAACTTGTTTTATCTCTAATGATGGGTGACTGTGGTAATTACAGCCTGAAATAAACGCCTTTACCTCCCTTTTGGATTGGCTGGCCCTTGCAAATAGAAGGTTTAAACTGCAGGTCTAAGCCCACAGTGACATCAGATAGAGCCAAGGGGAAAAAAACAAAAAACATCCGACACCAGGTGTTTAATGCAGCCCGAGTTCAGCTTTTATCTCACAGGGATTACCTGAACGTAGGACAACGTCATAATTTTTGCATCTTCGGACCGGTTTAATATGAGCATCAACCCTTATTAACAGTATACACGTGACAGATGAAAGATAAGCAATAATAGGTCCATTTTAAGTTAATTAGCTGGTATCTCACTGTAAACAGAGCTTTACTGCATAAAGAAGGACCCGCTTCAGAAGCATATTTCAAGTCGCCATATGTAAGCGTGAGACTTTCTTATTCATTATTAAAAAAATAAGGATGGTGCTGTGGAGGTTTCAAGCTTAAAATGTCGTTGTATGCCAGAGTGTTTTGGTCAAACACTAGAAAAGCAAACAAACAAAACACAAGTTGTCACAGTCTAGTGTTTTCTTTATGCTAAGAAATAATATAAAGGTAAAGTCAAGTATGCCTAGATAACATAGATAACAGTTCTTACGTGTAAATAAGTCAGACACTGAGTAATGCTTGATAAACATGACAGAATAACCCTTTAAAGCTGTTCTAGTGACTCAGCTCTATGCACCCAAAGTTGAAGAAGCAAATCTATCGCTTAATTCTACCACATGGTCACATGTGCATCAGTTTCCAGTTTCTGCTGTTCGTGTCACAGCTTCAAGGTCATTTTTGTTTGTTCAGCTCTATAATATGGGTAAAATATTTAACAATATCTTCTCGTGTATTTTCTCAAGGCACAGCATACTGAAGATATGCAGGTCAGAAGGAACTTTTGCTGAGCCGACAAAACTCTTTGGAGTTTCCGAAGATGGCTTTCAAACTGCATCCAGTGCATAGCCTCAGGCCACCTCGCGGCAAAGTTCGGCCTCAGTTTCTGTGTGTCAGCCGGAGCGAAATGAAGGAGGGACAACAGAGGGGAGCAGAGCAGGCTGGAGGAGTCCACGGGCCGAATTTAAAACCGGAGATCTGGCAACTCCATCCCGTCGACCACAGGAGGAGTTGAGACCTCGTCGGTTCTTTTCAGCTCCTCTCACCGTTTGCCATGCTGACAGTCCGCTGGAAGCAAACCTCAGAAAGGCTGCTGGGGAAGTAACTCTGAGTAAAGCAGTCCCTCTGCTGAGATGGCATCCCCGAGCCCCACTGTCCGAAGCGGGCGCTTGCAGACCAGCACCGGCGTGAAGTGAAAGGTGACGTTTCCGCGCCGCCACACTGTAACAGGCTCTGCTGGGTTCAGGGACAGCTGCTCCCGGGGGTCCATGTGGGAGCTGTAAAACTCCAGAGGGGCTCTGAGCTCCACCTTGCTGACGTCGACAGACTGGAGGCCACAGGCCTGATTGCTGGCCACCCGTGCTCCGGCCACCACCGCCGCCACCTGGTTCCCCCAGTATCCGTCTACTGTAACCAGAATGTGGTAGGCCAGCGTGTGGAAGTGGATCCGAGTGAGATCGGCTTCTGCTGATGGCTCACTGCGGCCATGCCGCTCCAGGATCCACAGGAGGATGTCGCTGACCCGACCCACATCCGGGATGCCTTTCCAGGCCACCATTTCTGCATGAGGCCCCTCTCCAGCCTGAGAGAGGAAGAGCAGCTCCTGCTCGTTCAACCCAATGGAGCTGACAATGGGCATAACCTGCTAACAAGAAACAGGAAAACAAACAAACAAACAAACTTTAAATATACAGAACTCCATGGGGATGTGAAGACACTAAGCACATGAATCTTTGCTGGAAGAGATTTTGTTAAAACTCTGAGCCACAGCTGCACTCCACATGTACCTCCTGCATTATGCTGTTCATGTAGTCTTTGTCGGTCATGCTCGCCAACTCCAGGTGGATGGGAATGTCTTTACGGATGTCAGATATGGCAGAGACAGCCTGCAGACAGGAAGCAAAGACCCCAGAATTATATAGCATAAACCTTTGTCAAGGCAGCTCAGTCTCAGGCTGGTGTTTAAGTCTAAGGGAATGTTTTTACACTTATTTGGATCCAAACTATAACATGAGATTTAGAATCCACATATATCATTCCCTATATGCCTACATGTTGTCACTACACACAACAGCAGTAAGAAACATAGTTTTAAATAGATCTGTATAGCAATATTATCATTTGGATCTTCAGATCTATTGACCTTGAAGGAAAGGTCAGAGGTCAAATATGACACGATATTTTAAATCTTATCAATCATGAAGTTGACCCTGAAGACCTCGGTGGATGGAAGCCAAATTTGAATGTATTATCAACATGACCTCGCTCCACACCTCTACAAAGTTTGATCAGAAATCATTCAAAACTTTTCCAGCTATTGTGTTTACAGACAGAATGACATGCACGCGCAAAAATACTGCCAAAATCATAACCTCCTTGGCAAATGTAATCAGATTATTTTAGTCATGACCACACAGATAAACTGATGAATAATTGATACAAAGCATCTTCTATCCCCTCGTTACAGCAGTGCTTCAAACAGAACTGAAATAGATTTGTGTAAGAACTAAGGGCAAGGGTATGTGTGTGTGTATGAAGAGAGGCACTTTTTACATTAAATAAATTCAATTAATAAATAAAAACATATACACTTCTCGCCTGCTGGATTTACTGTTGTCTCTGTATGATTGGAGAGTCTATACAATATAAAGCGCCTTGAGGCGACTGCCGTGAATTGGCGTTATGCCATTAAAACTGAACTGAACTTTGTAACAATAAATAATAATGACGATTAAAGTTTAATAAATTAAAAATGAAAGCAGAAGATGAGCTTAAAGCCGGCTGACCTCTTTCAGCCGCTCCTCCCACAGCTCTCGGCCCTGACCGTCCATCATGTGGAGCCCAGACAGGACGACCAGCTCGGGCTGGAACTCTTCCAGGCTCGCCACAAAAGTCTCCAGTGAGCTCATCTTCCCGTTGGACATGTCGTGAGAGAAGATGAAGCGGTTGGCTTGAGGCGCCTGAGTTGAACCCCATTTCTCACCTGGAGACAGAGAAGAGGAGCACACACACACAGCTGTGATATTACTCATCCAGGCTGAAGTGAGGGGAGAAATCTTTTCCGGGCTGCAGCATCTTCTTCTTTACCTGCTTTATACTCCAGGATGAGGTGAAACTCATCCGTCTCCTGGAGGGAATCTGGGGGAACAATTATCTGCTCATCCAACATCTCGTGAAGTTTAGGACCAACTGGGCCACAAAGCAAAACCTGTTACATAAAACAATATTTATAAGCTCTTCATCCAGATACTCTAAACTTACAATTTATTTATTTTTGTGGCACTTGCTTAGAATAAAAACCTGGATCTGTGACAGAGATGCTCTAATATTAAGAATTACACTGTTATAGTGTGTTTGGAGGGCTACCAAAGCAAAAAGCTAATGCTTCTAAATAAATGAAATGTTGTGTAAGTGTTTAAGACAGAAATATCAAATTGCTGGTCTACCATCAGATCAGGGTATGTGGCAAGCTTCTGAGCAATCAGGGCAGCGTTTCCTCCCACATAGAACTGGAAGATGAGACAAAGATTTTTTTTCAGAAGGAAGTATTTATTTTAAAAAAACACTAAAAGAAATAAAGGAAGCAGCTGTCTGAGGACTAAGGCAGCCCTCTTACCTTTGCATTGGGGTACTCTGCTGCAGCACGCGCAATCCTCTGAAAAGCCTCCCTGTCGCTGAAGAAGCGCTCAGCAGCCGCTCCACGCCCCATGTAATGGATGAAGGCTTCCTTCAAGTCCTCTTTGGAGTGCAGCACTTCGTGATCCTGGCCGATGCCAGGATCTACAGCCAGAGCCTGAAGGAGTGAAACTCCTGAGACCACCACGTCCACGCAGGCATTCACCCTTAGAGAGGCAATTACAGACTACGGCTTATTTCACGGGTAAAATATCAGTCAGCTGTAAATCAGACAAAATGACCAAACTGGTGATGTGAGCCTCAGTTAAAAGGGAGACAAATCCACCAGCGTGGTGTCTATGTCACAAAACAAGTAACACTTCTTTCATTAAAAACACCAGGGTTTTGTACAGATGCAAGGAAAACTTGCTTTAAAGCTACTTTTTGTAGTTCCCCTATCTATCACATTTAACTAACACACCACCAGGGGGCAGAATTATACCAGTGGGTGTGTTGATGTTTTTGAATGTTTACTAATTTCTTTAAACCTTGTCCTTTTAAAGAAAAACTGAGGTTTGACATTAATGGCACTGATGGAAAATTGTTATACGCCACGTAGCCCGTGGGTCACAGTAAATGCTGTATTCTTTATATTAAGAGTAAAAGCGAGGGAATTTGAAACCGATATAATCTAATCTACTAACACGTGTGAATAAAATGTGAGTGGATACCAAACAGCTCTCCTGATGTAACTGTTTATTTTAGAGAAATCACATCAGAAGCTGAAAATTTTTTACGTATTTGGTTTGACTTTTCCTGCACGGTGGAGACAAAAACACTGTTAGGGTTCTGCAATTAATCGAAATCATGGCTTGCAACAGTAATGAGAACCCTCAATGCTGGCAAAAATTATAAAATGCGAAATTAAGAAAGTTGTATTTGAGAATCGTCGATGGACATCCAGATTAGCTGAATTGGTTTTACTGCTCATGTTAAATAAAGCATCTCTTCCTGTCGTCACAGCAGTCCTGGATGCCACTATCCCACCATTTCAGTGGGACTTCAGGTGTATTATTTCAAGGAAAAAAAAGGGGGGGTTCCATCCCTCCAGTGGGCTGTCCTTCACCTTCAGCCAATCATCTTTTGCCATGTTATAATCTGGTTCAGTTTATTGGCCATTCCAAAGCAGGATACAGGCTGCAAATGACTTAATTCCCTGAGACACCTCCTCCTCCTCCTCAGCTCTGACTCATGACAACACATTCCTTCTCACTGGCAGAGCAGACTACAGCCTCTCCATGTGCACAGCACCTTCAGGTGACACTTTCATGCCTGAGTAAATACACAAATCTATTTCTTACAAAGACCTCTGTTACTGTTCAACTCTGTGACTCACCCCACTGCCACTCTGCTCCACTGTCGGGTTGGTAGAGTTATCAGAGCCTCCCAGGCGCCGGAGATCACCCGCTCCAAGCTGTTCTGACTGTTCAGGATTTGAGATGAAGTCTGGAAGTTTGGCAGGCTGACGTACTGCAGGATCTGCTCCGGCAGCTCCGGGCTGCCGTAGAAATAGCCAACGGCTAGTGCCAGCAGGGCCGCTACCAAAGCCTTCCTCCACATGATGCTCTCCCACACGCTCCTGAGACAAAGGAAGTCGGACAGCCCTCGCTTTAATATTAACCATTAGTATTCAAAACGTATCCAGTCATGCAAGAAATGTTTCATTTATTTATACGAGCTGTAACATTTTCTTAATCTTGCAGGTTTCTTAACTAAAACTATTTAGTGTTATCTTATTAATGGATTGACAAAAAAAAATAAAGAGGAGCTATTTTAATGATTTTTAATGAAAATCATTGTAAGTTAACCCTGACACAGTTTTAAAAAAAATTATATAGGTGTCCGAGCTGGGATGGGCTCCATGCTGAGTTGTGCAAAGATGGATTGATATCAGCCAAGAACTCCACAGCTGGTGCATCTGTGTGTGAAAGTGTGTGTGTGTGTGTGTGTGTGTGGGAAGGGGGGATTAGACCACCCAATAATCTAAATGTCTCTAAATCTTGTATCACGCGCAGCTGGAATTAAGCCAGGGGCTCCAAAAACTGCAGTTCCTCCAATGGCCACTTGAGGAATCAGTCCTCTACTAAAACATCCAGTTTAACAACAAAATAAATATGTTTATTTCCTGGCACAGGAGAAACAAACAAACAAACCCACAATCCTACCTCTATGGATAGTGTCCTTCAATTAAATCAACATTAGATGTTTGTTGTTTTTTAAAAAATATAACATCGATTTGCATTTTGCTAAGGCTTAAAGGGCAAATTTCTGAGAAAAAAAATGGCAAAAAATAAGCAAATTTTCTCTCACAGATGTGCATTTAATTTTTTCCCTTTTATATTTCCTAATCTTTATCTGTACTTTTCCCAAGTTATTTGCTCAGAAATTTGTCCCTTTTTTCTTGTACATGTGCTAATTAATATGCCTTTTCTCAGAAATTTACCAATTTTTGTAAGTTTTTTTAAAGTTTGTTTCCCACGAATTTGCTATTTTTTAACTTTTTAATCTGCAAGTTTGTTTATTGTAAATTTCCACATTTTTTGTGGACAGTTTTTTCTTCCAGATTTGCTGGGGTTTTGTTGCCCATAAATTTTCCAGTTTTGATTCGTAAATTGATTTATGTATAATGAACTATACTATACTACTGTATAATAATCTCCTTCCGTCCCCCAGCCTCTTAATTTTTTAAAACCTTTTTGTAACCTAATACAATTCACATAGATTATCTCAGCTGCTAAGATCCATAGTTACACCAGGATGAAACTGCAGTTTTAAAATACGATCTCCGTGTTTCGTGCTAACATTACCAACAGTTGCTCTAGTAGGCACAGGAAGCCTATTGCCCTCTAAGCTGCAGATATACCGTGCACATTAATGCACAGTATGCTGGGTTAACTTAGTGCAAACGTGGACACACAGAATGTGTTAGCTAACACGCTAGCAGCAGCCCTCAGGCTATATGTTTGCTCACAGTTTAGCAAAGATAATCTGGATGTAGCAAGTAGCTTTAGCTAGCCGGGGTTATTAGGAGATCTAATTTAGAAAGGAGGTTCGCAGCCAAACACTTGCTGTACAGTCGGATCAGTTTAACAAACAGCTCTTGTTACAAACGAAGTAGCCAAAGCTTCATTGTAAGTTCTCAGCGGCACGTACCGAAAATCTGCTTTAAAAGGATTCAAAGTCTGTCAGTCACGAAGAAGATCCAGCTTCCTGGTAAGTCACACAAAGTAGGTGCAGACACCGGAAAACTACCAGTGCATAGAGGGAGCGCCAGCTGAAAAAGTCGGTACAAGTCATTCAAGGAGCACTGAGTGGGAAAAGACGGCAGACCGCCAGCAGCGGCTTCCGTCTACCGTAACGCGCATGCGCTCCTCCACGGTGTGTGCTGCATTGAGGTGCTGTTGGTAAAGTGGGAAGAACAGGAAAAAAAACGTTTCTACTTGGGAGGGTTCACTTTTACTCATCAATACAAGATGGTTATTCCAGCTCAAAGCCGTCAAACTCAGTTTAGTTTATAGTCCCAAGTGATTTGAACCAGTTAAAAAAAAAAAAAAAATGTAATTTTAATTGTAGTTTTTTTTAACTTTTATCTCATATAACTAACTTTCACAGCTAGTTTTAGTTTATGTTATAGTGTCACTTCACTGTAATAGCCTAGGCCCTGAGCTACAACTAAGACCACAAGCATTAGTGAGAGACACTCCTTATCAGACTGCTTTAAAAATCCTAAATGACAGAAAGCATTATTTATTGTTAAATCCTTTTTCTCATTCAATGAGTAATCCATTTACAAAACACATGACCGAGTCTGAGACGACTCAAGAAAAAAAAAAAGAGAAATTTAAAGAATATAACTTTCCATATTTATTATTATTATTATTATTATTAGGTTTTTAAGATATGATGGAGCCTGTTCATTCCAGATTTTGCACATGAGGAGAAGGGTTTAAAATTAAATTCTGGATTCAAATGGCCCCTCATCTCTGTGCATTGTATAAATTAAGGGTTGTAAGGTCATACTTTCCATAAAGCACAAACAAAGCATACTCTTCTGACTTGATCGGTTTCTTTCTTTTACTCAGAGTGAAAAGGTTCGACCTGGTTCTGAAATGAACAAAATAGGAAGCCACTCCAAACCACAGCCACATAACATCTCCTCTCCTTTACAAGTAAGCACAAGTCCTGCCTGAACTGCTTGTTGTTACTTCCTACTTCTTCCTCCAAGCAAAGTGGGAGGTGTGGCAGCTGTGGAGAAAAATAAAGACTCCACTTTCTTACTGTATTTGCCAGACTCCATCAATAATTTATACATTTAAAAAAAAAAAAAAGCATTAGATTGGGGTGTTTAAATTATTTCAAAGCATTTGTGGCTACCAATATTGTTTTTAATAGAAACACTTGAACCCAAACCAGGCTACCATAAAGATTAGGCTGAAAATATGAGCCTAGTCTATCCCCCCACAAGCTTTTTCTAATAGAACGCAAAAAACAATCAAGCAAAGGATGAAATACCTTACAAGTAAAACGCAAATAAGTTAACATGAGAGCCAACCTCAACAGCAGAATAACAGATTAGAAAGCCAAACACAGAGCTCCTAGACCACAGAGTGCTGCCAGAAACACTAATTGACCAAAGACACCAAAGTGCAGCTTCAGACGGTTGGGGCTCAAACGTCAGCTAGTGGGAGATATGAGTTAAAGATAAGGGAACCCAGAGACCAGAAACACAAACTAACCCTTTATATTCTTAACACACCTTAGGCGGATTTAAGATTTCCTTTTCAAGTGTTGATGGAGGGGAAAAACATGGTCTCCCTTTCTCACCAGCCTTGACATAGAAGGTACCTGTGAGAAGAGCAGGAGCAAAGCAGCTCTCTGCATAACCAGAGCAGATAAGCTAGTCCATGTGTATTACTATATCAATGAAGACCCGTGCAACAGTGTCGTGCATCAGCTGCAGATGGAATAGAGTGGATCCGGTAATGCCTGTTATAATGCAGTAGTTCAGTCTGGAGAAGACTGGTGCCGTCTTAAGCTTCAGTTTCAGAAAACTGTTATTAGTGCCAAGTTATAGCCACTGTAGTATTTGAGGCACCAATAATAAATTCTTCTACTTTATTGTGATTTAATCAAAGACTGTTTTTCACCTCCTGAAAGCACTTGTTGTCAGTCCAATAATCCTATCTCCGTATCCACTGGGGAAACTGGCTCATGATTGTAAACATTTCCAACCTAAAGATGGAAAGTGTCTACACAATAATTCTCCCCCTGCCTTCAGCTGCTCCATCAAAAGAAAGTGGGTTTTCTTGTTCTACAGGCTCATAAAGACAATTCACACGTGACCAGTTTTGCTCTTTATTACAAATTTACTATAAACATGGTACAAAAGTCACGCATGCCAAACCTTTGGCTGAACAAATATGGCTTTAAAAATGTAACCTCATAGTTAAAATATATTACAGTCAGGATATTAGACATTGTATGCACAAGCTCTGTGCTACTCCTGATTATGACTCTACAGGTTAAACGGTTACAAGCATATCCTAAAATGTTTAAAGTGTTTTCCTAAAATATTTTTTTAAACTTTGCCTCTAGCCCTTTGTTTTAAAATGACTTCCCACTTGCTTAGACGCAGTGAATTATACAGAACACAAGAGTTGACGCTGTGGTTTGAATCAGTCAGTATGAACGAGACATACTGAGTGATTCAGTCCGTCATGTTCACAGCGTAAAAAAATTAAAATGGCTCTGTGAGATATTTTGTTACTTGGTTTAAATACGAGAACGGTAAATACATCTTTTCCACTGATGGTTCCCAATCTGGAACGTAGTTTCTGCATTTCTACTTTAAAACGTAGATGCCTGTGGTGACAGCAAGAAATCCACTGATAAGGGCACATTTAGTGCGCCATGATTTTCTTTCCCCTAAAATTCCATCAACTTCCGCCATTTATGCTCTGTTATTTTCCCCATCAGTCATCTGAACTACTTCTCAAATCTGCCACAATGTGAGTTGGGTTTCAGAAGACACTAAAAGAGAAATAAACCATGTGCCGTGTCTGTGCTGTAGTAACAATGGGTGGAGCAGTGCAGCAACAAAGCCTGGGTGACGGGTTTCAGTCCCACTGGGTCAACCATACAGATACTCTCCTTTTGCTTTGTCTTGTTGTGCTGATGGCTTTCTTTAAAAAAAAACATGTTTTTTTTCCAAATCATGTGTTTTTAACTATAGTGCACTTTCAGTTAGAACGTTAGGCTTCTGGGTGGGGTCAGATCTGTGGAGGCTGGCCTCAGGTTCAGTGATTGTGGGGGCATTGAAGCTGACCCGGACATCCCGGGGGTAAAAACCCTGAAGAACCCCATCTACAACCACATCTGGGAGACCTGCAAGACAAACTTTGCTTTAAAGCAACTTTCCATATCTGCAGTAAAGTACCAAACAACAAAACTCATTTCTCTCTGCAGTGTTTTCTCCATCCCGTGTGTTCATCCTACCTGAAGTGCTGTCGGTGAGATAAGGATCCTGAAAGAATCCCAGCACTCGCTGATTGGTAAACTGATAACTGAGTAAGCGAAAGCGAAACATAATTGATCACTTTCATGCAATGAGTGTGAGTTGGAACTCAGCTGTCATCTGTTCGTGTGAAACACATTAAACATTTTTGCACAAATACTGAGAAATAGGAAATACTAGTAAAACTCCCACCTGTCATCTTGGCTGTCAACTTCATCAAGCGATCTGAAATCGGAGCACATAATTACTTAATACTGCCAAAAATTAAAAAATGAAGTCAAAATAAACATATACTGTTTATAAAAAATGTTCTAAAATACAATAACACTAGAAATACGGTAGATACAAATTCAGAATTTATTGGAGGTGAGGTCTAACACAAAGTTGTGGGCGACAGCTTCCTGGGTCTACCCACTGGCAATCAAAGCAGCCATGTCCTGAAAATTAAAGCTTACCAACGGATGAGTTAGGAAAAGAAAAACATTTACTCACTCTACAGTTGTTCTGAAGTGGGAAACTATCCACTGAGAGCTAAAAAGTCTTTGTGCCAGGCTAAAGACATCCTTTGTGATGCTGTATAGTTGGCCATTTTATAAGATGGAGTTTGCAGGGATGGACAACTTTTAAAATCAGCCACTAGAGGATCTGTAGCTTTTGTCACTTGCTTCAGTTTTGGCGTCTTCAAAATTCAGATTCCGAAAAACCAACAGGTGAAAGCCTGGTGGCTAGTTCTATCTTTTATGTACAGTCCATGTTTTTAACCTAAGGATTTATTAAATTTAAAGTATAATTTAAATAAAGACTAATAAAGACTAGTGTGCCTGCATATAGCAGACTAGTCTTTATAATTAGTTGCACCCTACACATGCTGTGTGTTCTGTAAGAGCAGCGGGGACTCATTAAATGCACTGTGGGGTAGAGTGAGGGTTGCTGCTGCTCTAGATGATTTATTATGTTGTCACATTGCCTCCCGTGACCATTAATAGAGGCGCTAAATATAGCAAAATGTCCGGCTTCTCCAGACTGAAGGACTTACTCCATGCTGCTCTTGTTCCCCGTGTGGAAATGTCTAACGTGGAGGAAGTCCAGCAGCACCTGCGGCACATCTTCGTTCTGGTAGATGACATCCTGGGAAGCAGAGAGAAAAAAAAAAGGAGCATGTTTTCTTTAACAAACAGTTGCTTTAAGTGAAAACATCTACAAGAAAGAAAAAAACCCCCACCTTTCTTTAGACAGTAGTATGACCACATAGAGTACAGTATGATCTTTCATCAGCAGAAATATACACAACATTTACCACGGAGCCCGTCACAGGAAAACACTTCCTCAAACCTGAGAAGTTCTCAAGGAATCTTTTAATGTTTCATTTGATATTAAACATTTTAATAGGGCCAAATTAAGTTTTCCCTTATTTTTCAGTATATTCATACTGTTACAGTGGCAGATGTTCATTAAATTAAAAGTTTCAAGTCAAGGTCAGTGTAGTCGAAATCTCTGAATTCAAACCGTTCTAAACTTTCCGTTTCAAGCTGTTTTTTCTGTGAATAATGCAAAACTACTCCATTAGAGTACACGAACATAAACATTTGGAGTTATAAAGTGAGAATCACAGATCCACTGAACTAAAGTTTTGTGCGTTACTCAATGAGGTCCTAGCAAATTTCTTTGATGCTGAGTAAGTGTCAGCTGATGGCTTCTTTTCAAAATCTAGTCATGGTTGAATAATAGTTCAGTTAATAATAGTTCAATTCTATTTAGTTCAAAGAGCAGGACTTTAAATTTGGTTCTGGATTTAATGAACAGAAGCCAATATGGGGGAAGTATGCTCTCTCTTTCTAGTCCCTGTCAGTACTCTCGCTACAGCGTTTTGAATCAACTGAAGGCTTTTCGGGGAGTTTTTAGGACATCGTGATAATAATGAACTACAGTAGTCCAGCCTAGAAGTAAGAAATACATGAAGTAGTTTTTCCAGCATCACTCTGAGACTGGATGTTTCTAATTTTAGAGATATTGTGCAAATACAAGAAAGCAGTTTTTTTTAAATATATTTGTTTAATATGCACACTGGGGAACAAGTGAAGTGTACGTTCTTGTTAACACTTTCTAGCAAGAGAAAGTTTGGGTTCAAGGATTGTTTTCTACTATTTCTGTATCAATATTAGACTAAAATGAGATAAACAACACGTTCCAAAGAGAGGAAAGCACACATCAACACTTTGAAGCCCGTTTCTCATCCTACTGAGCTGTTTGTCTTCACACTTAATCAGTCACATTTTTATGATGCTAACAGCAGGAACAGATGGGCAATTGTTGTGCTGGTCCAGAAAGGTTAGCTTCACCATTCAACAAATTAGAAAGAATTTAGATTTAGAACATAAATAATAAATAATCTGATCTAGTTCTCACTTTGTAAGAAATTGTCAGACCTCCACCATCTACTCTACATGGAAGTAATGTTGACATCGGTCCATTTACAGATCAGTTTTTGCAGTTGTACATTGACCAGCTGTCACATGGGAGACAACGTCAGGGTTTCAACCACGTTTGCTTGGTCACAAAACAGCTCATCTAAACTATCACTTCCTTCAAAATTATGCTATCCTGCCTTTCTTACATTCCAAAAGGACAGAAGTGTTCTGTTCAAGGGCATCTGGTTGAAAGATGAGGATGGATGAGGAAGCAGGATTTTGGCTTATCCAGGTAACTTCAGGGTTGACTGTGGTTTTTATGGTCGTCGCCCTGCTGGGCAGGTGGGCAGCAGGCGACGTGGACACCCAAGTATATGATTGCGATAACTTGAGAACAAAGTGACGTAGGACTTTCCAATTAATATATTCTGAGCTTCGATTTGGAAGAGCCAGGTACTTTATTTACATCAGATATGTTATAGATTCTCCGCTGGGGAAATATATTTTAGATATGCAGAGAATAAGGATACCTGTTCAATCACTACAATTCATTTCACTTTGATCTTCAACTAAACTGATGTCCGCATCTCCTTTATAAGGCTGAGGTTCATTTTTCAGATGCATCCAGTTTAAAGTCTCAGAGCTCTAACGTGCAGCTGTCACCTTAGAAATAAACAGCAGCAATGAGAGCACATTCAGCGAAAAGTAATCAAAATGTTTATTTTACTGCTCTGTGCGCCAAATCACCAGATTAACGATTTGCTGTAGCATTGACCACATGTCCCTTTATAACAGTGTTGCATTTTAGTGGTGCATTTTTTAAAATGTTATTTAGAGATTTTTGATCACAGTTTCGTTTTCTTCTGATGTCTCTGACTGGAGTAGGTAGCAGTCATAGGGATCATGCTCTGTGAAAGAAGAGTCATTTGATCTTTGAATTGCCCTTTTTTAGATCGATCAGATGATGCCAACACACCCCTTTCACATGAATGTGCAGGGGAAGCTTTGGTTTAACTTGATAACCAGTTGATAACCAGCTTTGAGTGACTGCATAACCTGATTTCCACTGTTGTGCTAAGTGAATCCAGATAACAGAGAGATACGTTGGTTATGTCGAACCCGCTTCGTAACACGAGCCCCAGATGTCTTACCTGGACATAATCTTCCAGCTCTTGCCTCCTCTGCTCCAGAGGTTTGGTCCTCAGATGTTGGTTCCTTTTGCTCGGGAAATCTGGAGTCTGGACGATCTTCCTGAGCTGTATGTGGTAGCAGCACAAGATGAATCAAACATTTCAAACAGACAGATCTGGGTCCCATTTAACATCATCATCACAGTAAAAGCAGCTCTGGTCATAAAACAAAGATCATACTTTTCTGTGGAGATTTTGAAATTCACTGTTTCTTCTCAGCACAAAATGTTTCCTCTCGTTGAACAAGACTTCAACTCTGAAGAGCTGCAAATAAGACAGAACAGGACACACACAGAGGATTCATTCATTAGTCACTACTGAGGCATTTGGTTCTTTCAAAAAGGTGGGAACTAAGTGGGAAAGTTGCGTTGAGTGTTGTGCTTCTCTAAAATAAAATGATGAGCAGGGATTAGGTAATAGGTAAAATCTAACATGACGGAAAAATTTGAAGTTTCTGCTACTTTTAAATGATAAATTGACATGTTCAGAGATTCAAAGAGTAAAGGCTCTTTGAATCTCTGAACAAATCAGTTGCACAACTCTGGCATCTAATTTAAATTTTCCTCTTTATTAGTTTCTTCCATTGCTTTACACAAACTAAAACAACATATACTAATTGCCACTTTATTATTAGGAACACCTGTTGAACTGCTCGTCAATGGAAACCTCTAATCAGCCAGTCAAATGGCTGGGACCTCAATGCATTCAGATATACGGACATAGTCAAGACAACCTACTAAAGTTCAAACCGTGCATCAGACTGGGGAAAAGGGTGACTTTGTACGTGGTACAGTTGGTAATAACAATAGTCAAAGCTCGTCATCTTAATCTTGCTTCCTGAACATTACCATGAGTTCACTGTACACAAATTTTAGACCAGGCACCTCTGGGATGTGGTGTAACGGTAGATTTACATCATGGATGTACGGCAAATTTGAGGCAAATTTGAGATGCTGTCACATCAATATGAGGCAAAATCTCTGAAGAATGTTTCGAGCACCTTCTTAAATATAAGTCTGTCCTGAAAGCAAAAGAGAGTCCAACTGAAAATTCTCATTATTTTTCCTTACTAAGAAAAAGCATGTAAGCCTATTATCTTAAAAAAACCAAATGTGTATGTTGTTTTAACAAATGATTTTTATTATAGTGCAGTTCACTTACACTCAAGTTTAAGAAACAAAAGACTGAGTCAGACGTATCCTTGAGTTACAAAAGTCTGCTCAGAATGACAATTTTTAAACAACTAATGTGAAATTTCCTGCAACTTATGAAAAAAACAAAAAACAAAAGGGGGTCTATCCTGGTACCAGCAAAATGTAACTAATGAAGTGCCACAACAATCAGGCGACTGTGGGGCTCCACTTTTACCCATTTACTGAAATAAAGACATTTTCTTTTGTACATCACAGACTGGGTCATAATACAAGAACATGACTTCTCCACTAGTCGGAAGCACAGAGCTTCTGATTTCACTCTGCAAATTCGATATATCCACTTTTTCTTTTCTTCGCAATGATGAGAGAACATTTTAATAGAGTTAGCATGCTAACATGTACACATCTGATATGACTACTTTGTATGACTGTCTTTTGGTATTTTCCAACATGGAACTTTAGTCTAACATCATTATAAATAACTACCTGTAATTTAAAAAAAAAAAAAAAATGTGTTAGATAACTTCAAAGAAATCTGAATTTAACGTGTGTAAGCTTTGATTTTACTGTAGCACAGGGAATTGGAACAATCAAGAACAATTTTAGTGAATATGGAAAACTAATTAAAATACCATTAAACAAAGAGGACATTTTAGTGTTTGTTAGTTTGCTAAAATCTGTTGTCACAACTCGCCCGATGAGCTCTCGATGGATTTGTGAGACTTTGGAGGTCTACAAGGCTGCGAATCACCTGCTTTCAAAAGTTCTGTTTTTATTGTAATATACATTAATATATATTGGCATACAATAGCAATATAATAAAAACAAGAGAGACTAAAACTAAAACTCTGAGATTAATAAAAACTAAACCACAGTGGAAACCAGCTGAAACTAAACTGAGTGTGATGTCAGAGAGACAGGATATTCTTTATATGGTCATCTCAAGTGACCAGCCTGAGTCAGTGCTACTACATGTTTTAGCTGTGTAGATAGCATTAGCCTTTAGTCATACATGAAATTATAATCATCATAGGATTAATAAAATTCACACACATTTATAGGACACATATTACTATTAAGCAGTTTGGTTAAAAGTGGCATTTAACAAAATTTATACCTGTCTGACTTAGAATTTGGAACCCTGCAACTTCTTTCTGAGGATATAAACCTCTTCATACTTGTTATGACGTGCTTAGACCAAGTCCTTTTGCACTTCCAAGCACTTTGCTCTCCAATGTGCGCCTTTCTCTTGTTTTGTATATACTCCTCTTGGCTGTATATACACATTCTTCTGATTGCTATTTAATCCTGATGTCTTTACTATTTATATTTTTTACTCCTGCGCAGTTGGTGTGGAACACCCATAATTTCATTGTACATGTACAATGACAATAAAGGACTATTATAATCTATTCTATTCTATATCCTTTATCAGGCCCGGCTTTATCGCTGGCCCTTCATATATCGCCTGTTGTGAGATGGAGTGAGCGTGCCTTTCCAGGCCTTTTCATCAAATTTTGAGTCTGTGATGTGAGCTTCACAGGCACACTGTCACGAATATGGGGAACAATGGGACTGTGGGCTACTCTTGCTTGTGTTTGAGCTGTTGTTGATCCTTTCATTTATGGCACAGAACACAGAAACCATGACAAAAAGTTCCTTTGCAGTGAAATGAAACAAGTGTTAAAAAAAAGTGTCCGCTGCTGCCAAGGTCTGAGTTGCTGTTTCGATCTTTCAGAATTCTTCCTCTTCCGGTTGATCTCTACTGTCACTACGTTTCAAGCCCACTTTTCAACCAGTCAGCAATCTGCTTACACACAGCATCATCAGCCTCCTCAGACAAACACTCTGTTACTTGTTTGGAGAAATGCATGCAAGCATGTCTGCTTAGGCTGCATACCCAAGAAACTTCAGTCTGCGTGAACAGCGCACAAACAAGGTGCCATCGTTTCTGCTTCAGGCACACAGCGCTCCAATAACCTGCCATTCAAACCTTCTGTTTGTGAGAGGCAGCCAATCACAGTGAAGCTGGCTTAAGAGGGAGAGGAGCTTAAACTGTTTGGGGTTTTTTTTAGCTTTGAGGGATTTAGAATATGACCAATATACCAATAAGGATTATTTTGAACAGTGAATGCAACATTACTTTAGTAGAATCCAGGAATATAGAGAATATAAAGCTGAAATGAGCAGAATAGGTCCCTTTTAAAAAGTGCTATGATAGTTTTATATTGTTATTTGAGACTCTGACACCTTCTTAAAGATGTTCCTGCAGCTGACGGAGTATAACTGAAGTCCTACATGCATATCTATCCTTTTCTCTCTATAAGGAACATTCTTCTCTCTTGTAACTAAATGTAACAGTTGATCGTCAGTTTAAGTTTCACACACAAATAATATAAAGATTTGAAAAATTTAAAGAATAATCTGCAGAAGGATTGTAAAAATAAATAAATAAATCCCAGCTCAGCAAACTACAACCTCAAAGTGTAGTTCTCAGGTTAATGCATCAACAATTACATCTAGTCACATTATAAGTGACAGCGGCTGGGCTTCAGTATAATGAGTGCTTCAAGTACATTTTACAGTGTAAAATCACAGCAAGTAGGGCCACAGTTACTGTTGGCTAATGCTGCTGCGTTTACTGAGGAAATTAACTGAACGCATTTAGTAATAAAGATAATTGTATTTGTTGTTGCAAGCAAAATTGCGTAATTCTTGCCACTCTGGAGTGGAAAAAAACCCTGAGCTGAACTCACTGTCACTCTTCCTGCAGGTAGCCCGGTTTACCTGGCGTGCCCGGAAGACAAAGTTTCACTAATTATCAAGCGAAAAAAAATGCTTGTGTCCAGATCAGCCGCGTTGGGGATTTCATCCCGCTGGATTTGCGCAACCCCCCCCAAACCAAAAAACCCGATGACACTAAAATGCCGCGTCCTCACCTTTTTAGTCTTTCCCGACTCATCCACCTCCTTCTCCATTGATGGTATCGACACTTGAATCATGGGGAAACTTTCCTGCAGCACCATCGGACTTTTCCAGCGGTCTATAATCTACAGCTGACTGCAGACAGAGCGGCAACTCCACGCACTGTTCTCCGTGTCCGGAAACTCCGGGATAAGGGTCAGTGTGTGCGCTCTGTAGGTCTCCGCTTGGTTTCCTCCTGCGCTCCACCTACACAATAATTGGACAAACCCATCCACGAGCTCATTCTGGCACATTAAAGGCACAGACCAGAATTTAGGCGTGACAGTGGACAGCGTTAACTTGAGTTTCTGCGCCAGTCACATGTCCGTCACACAGTAAAGCAGGGATGGAGTGTGTAAGGGTTTTAGTGCTCGTGTAGTTTTCTGTAATTTTTCGGCTAACGTCAGTATTACAGTATCTAAATAGTTAATATGAGTGTCTCAGCTTAGTAACTTATGTCTGTTTGTATACACTCACCATACAATAGACTGGCCACTTTATTAAGTATAAGTAACGCACTTATAAGAACTGCCACAATTCTTTGTTGCATGAATTCAGCGAGGTGTTGAAAACATATCGCTGAGATTTTGGTCCTTGTTGACATAATAGCATCACAGAGTGTTGCTCATTTGTTGGCTGCACATCCATAATGCAAATCTCCACCACCATATCCCAAAGGTGCTCTGTTGGATTGTGAAGGCGATCTGAGTCCTGTGAACTCACTATCATGTTCAAGAATCCAGTTTGAGTTGATTTGAGCTTTGTGACATGATTTGTTATCTTGCTGGAAGCAGCCATCAGAAGATGGATATACTGCGGTCATAAAATGATGAACATGCTCAGCAACAGTCCTCAGACAGGTATTCAGGTGAGCCATTGTCCAGTTTTGGTGAACCCATGTGAATCGTAGTCTCAGTTTCCTGTTCTCAGCTGACACGAGTGGCACAAAGCGTGGTCTTCTGCTGCTGTGACTCATCTGCTTCAAGGATTGATGTGTTGTGTGCTCAGAGGTGCTGTTCTACATACCTTAGTTGCAACTAGTGGTTATTCGAATTCCCGTTGCGTTCCTCCCACCTCAGTCTGGCCATTCTCCTCTGAACTCTGACATCAAAAAGGCATTTTGTACTAGAGAACCGCCACGCACTGGATATTTTCTGTTATTCAGACCACATTCTGTAAACCCTAGAGATGGTTATGTGGGAAAACCCCAGCAGATCAGCAGAAATACTCAAAACAGCCCTTCAGGCACCAAAAGCTATGCCATGTTTAAAGTCGCTTAAATCACTGATTTCCCCCATTCTGCTGCTCAGTTTGAAGATCAACACGTCGTCTTGACCATGTCTACATGCCTACATGGATTGAGCTGCTGACATGTGATTGTCTAATTAGATTTTCAAATTTTAGATCATTCTGATTAGGTTTGGATAAAACAATAACCTCACTCAAAAGTTTAAAAGCACCTCAAACTACCTTTCTCTAATAAAGCTGAATCAGCTGATTTTCACCTTCATAGCGACAGGATTGATGCATATAACAATCTGTTTTAACTAACTGTTTAATAAATGTATATTAATATATAATTTTAACACATAAAGCATAATAATATGCAGGTTAAACAAGGGAAAGTGTTATTTTTTCTCATGTTTCACAGATGTTTTTGCCACTTAAATTCAGGTTAGCTTCAGCTGCAAACACAATTCTGCTATCAGTCAGTTATATGTTTATAGATCAGGGTTAGGCAACTCCAGGCCTCAAGGGCCGGTGTCCTGCAGGTTTTAGATATCACCCTGGGTCAACACACCTGAATCACACGAATAGTTCATTACCAGGTCTCTGGAGAACTGCAAGACATGTTGACAAGGTAATTTAGCCCATGAGGCCTGGAGTTGCCTGCCTCTGTTATAGATTATGGTTTATGAAAACAGTCATAAATCCTAAAGCTGAGAAGACCACTGAGAAGATTTGTGGCTGGAGTCAAGGAGGACACGCAGAGGGCTGGTGTGAAAGAGAAGGACGCTAAGGATAGAGACATGGTGAGGCTGAGGCAGGTGATTTGATGTCCCGACACCTAAAAGAAGAAGTCAAAACAAAAAGAAGAAGTTGTGCTTCATGCAAAAATCTGTGCACATTTTACCATCCCAGTGGTTCCACTTAGGCCTCTATGAACTCTTGTTAGAAATATCTGACTTCGCTAACCTCCGACTTTTATCCTTTTTTTTCACAGACAGGGAGATTACACTGGGGTTTTATGCAGGGCTGAAAACATCTATGTTAAAGCTTTCACAGTAATATAAAACTGTAAACTTGTAAAAGCCAGATGAGGGCATGCAAATGTTTAAGAATATGTTTTTATCTGTGTTTTTACTGGTAAATACTAATAAGAGGGCTGTGAGTTAAGAGCATTGCTATAGAAAAACTATAACAGCTTTGGAGGAGGGTGCATCCCCTGTGTAAAAAGATTACCACAGTCTACCAGCCCTTAGACAGCAACACGGTCACGTGTCACTTTCAAATCCAGGTTCACTTCCTGCTGTTTTCTGAAACTCAAAGTAAAACAAAAAACTGCTGGACATAAAAAGGGATGTAACCCCGGACCACACACAGCACACAACTGTACTCAAATCCTCTGAAAATCACAGCTTAAACATGAAAAAAAGACTGCACGCCCAAATCCTTTTTCCCTCCACAAACAACAACACCTCTGCCAAGTTCTTCCACCACATGCAGCTACGTTTCATGTTTTCATCTCCTCCACAATCACATGCTCTGTGTGTGACCTGTCATCACGGGATTAATATCTTCCCATCCCTGTTGTTGCTCACTGAGTTTAAATGTAAGCAGACAGCAGAGCTGACTTAAGCAACATTACATGAGGATGTGTGACTTACACTCATAGATCAGAGTGGGGTAAAAATATAACACGTCTGCCGGTCACGTCATCACACGTTTAACTGCAGTGAATCTTTGGCCTGCTAGGAGAAACTCACTGTGCATGAAATCTTGGTGTCAGCACGCACACACACACACACACACACACACACACACACACACAGGCCGAATACAATAACAAAGAGGAACTGTTTGGTTTTATAGCTGTAACACCATTTTTTAAAAATAGTTCTCCTGTTGGATTGAATTTAAAGAACCAAAACTCATTGAAAACATTCTGATGAGCTTTTATTTTGTAGGGCTGCTTTTTATACAGGATTTTATTGAATTCTACTTTTAATTTTATTTTTTAGGGTTTTACTTAGTGAGCTCCTTTACTTACTGAAATTCTACTTTATCAAAGCTGCTTTTTTACATGTTCTTTTTAATGCTGTAACACACCAACACATAAAATAATCTTGTGCTTGTCATCTTTTTGTCAGTGATTGATTCAGTAAGAATTACAGTACAATATTTCAAACACCATGAAAACATTTCATTGATCTATTCTTCGTAAGGCTTTTTTTATGCATATAGTTCGATTCTTCTTTAAGTTTTACGATCAGGTCATACAGTCAATATGGTCAATCAGCAGTATTCTTTACCCTCATTGGTAGTCGCTTCAGTCACTCATGTCTCGCCACTTCACATCGTCAGCAGTTTTTTTTGTCCGTAGTTGCTTGAAGTTGCCAGATATCGTCTACTTTTTATGGTCTCTGGTTTCCATGTCACTTTCCAAATATTTCCATGTAATTCTGCTAAATAAGTACAGTTTAAATGTAACATTTAATGGAATCTGATCAAATGAAATGTTCTTGGTTGGTATACAGTCAGTCTTTAGCAAGCATATTTTCTGTAATGATTTTAAAAAAACTTTGGTTTTATATCATTCACTTGCATTTTACTCTAAATTATTGCCAAGAATTTTTTTTGTTTGTTTTGTTTGGGTTTTTTTGTTTTTGTTTTTTGAGTGCATGTCCATTTTTCATACTGTCCATGCTTCCAGGTCTGCAGAGTCATACTTCAGGGTTTTATTGTTTCCTTTTTTCTTGTTCCTCCTCGATTTGCTGTCTGTGACCCTGAAATCAAGCTCCTTCTGCCATGGTGAAAGACGGCACAAATCCTGAAAATCATCCGAGAGGAGGCAGCAGAAGGAGCTATAATGCACAGCTGCAATATACAAACCATGACATCCTTTATATTATTTTCTATGTTGTTCCCATTATTTAAGGTGATCCCACTTTGTGCCCTTCACTTCGCACTGCGCAAAGTTTGCTTAAATATACAGCGTGGCACATACTGGCACATCTGAGGTCTAAAGTACAGCTCTAGTTGGGCTATAATAAATTTATACCATTTATGATGCACCTGTACCACACCTTGTATTTAATTGTCAGTCAGTATAGTTGTGGCCATGTTATGATGTCTGACCTTTGTAAACAGGTTTGAGCAGCAGGTGGGTGGAGCCAGATCTGTGTGCATGTGTTGACAATATTAGGAATATTGTCTTTTTTTAACAAGATACAAAACCAAGAGCATAAAAAACAATTTTTGTGCATGTGCTGACCTATTTTTTTTTAGAAACTTCAAAAATTAGTCTGTGTTTAAACATTCATCATTGCAGTTTTATAAATACGTGACAGAAAATTAAAAAAGCAAAACAGAGTCCCTTCAAATGAAGTAAGCATTGAGCCTTTTTCACAAAAAGGTTCATTTGGGGGAAATGGTGTAACTTAATATCATGAAAACAAACTCATTTTGGCTCATGTCTGCATGGACTGAAATCTGAACCTTTAAGGGCAGGGATAGCTCAGTAGGTAAAGTGTTGGCCCCGTGATCGGAAGGTTAGGGGTTCGATTCCCCTGAACGGCTACCCTGAGGTACCCCTGAGCAAGGTACCGCCCCTACATGCTGC
>VUQG01009757.1:27224-40428 GCA_015106755.1 Etia nguti | reverse complement strand
CCCCCCCCCCCCAGAGCCGAGCATCCCCGAGATAACGGCGGTGTGTATGCGCCTTTAAGAGCCGTGTATCCCGCTGCCTTCTGCACTGAATCTCCGTCGCTGCTGCTCTTTGAGAGCGACAAGAACAAAAAAACAAACACAAACGCACAGAAAGCCACGGCTATGTCCGCCAGCTCCGCTTTTAACGATGAGAAGGGCGGCTCGTCCAGCGTGGGGGAGCCGGAGTACGGTCACGATCCGGCGAGCGGAGGGATTTTCTCCTCCGACTACAAAAGGTACGAGCTACCTGCCTCGGTGCTGCCTGCTACTGTTTCTGTTTGTCATATTGTGGGAAGGGGGGTTATGGGCCAGCTTGTGGTGGGGGAGGGGCAGTCTTCTGTCCGTTAACACGTACATAAAGTAGGCTGTAACGTCAGTACATGTCGGACAGCATGTTGAACTTAGTTTGTTGCTACAGGCCCGTGATTGAAGGCAGCTCCTCCGCTTTCTAGTCCTGAGTCTCGGGCTGTGATTTGGCCGGTGTAAGGCGGCGGTGTGCGGCTCGCTGCTGTTTGTTGTTCGCTCCTGTTATTACATTTCTTTGCTCACGTGTGTGTGAGGCTTTGAAGGTTACGGTGTTTATACGTCATGTTTGTGAGGTGGGATGCGAAAGGCCTGGCACAGGGGGGATACGAGGCCTCAGCTCCAGGGTTTCAGCACCACCCCTGCTGGACAGCGGCAGCAGCTCAGCCTGGTGGCGGCACACAGGCCCGGGCCGGAAGGAAGTTCCACATTACAAGAGAGAGTACTAATACATGAAAATAAAACATCATTAGGTCATCACAAACAAAGCAAAACCAGCTAAATAATCAACAGTCATCAGTCCTGACTGCAGCTACATTGATTTGCCTTTTTTCAGGAAAATTACATCCTGAACAACCGTGAAAAATTTGTTTAAAAAAATGTTTTTTAGTAACATGGGACATAATAACTGGTAATCTGGAAAACTTTGACCTTTACTGGTGCACACCACCAGGGAAAGAGGTACACACAGCTGTGCAGAGGCAGTCTGCAATTACACAGTAGACAATGAACTTGTTAATTAAGCCATCTTTATGGTATCATTAGATATACAGGTGTATATCTAATGATATACACCTGTTTCCTGGTCAGCATGCTCCAGCTTCTTCTGCGTGTTTATTTAATTTAAAGTTAGTGTTTAAAGTTACAGTGAGTAATTGTTTTACATTTTTTTAATAGAAAAAGGCTGGTGTCCTGCAGGTTTTAGATGTGTCCTTGATCCAACACAGCTGATTTAAACGGCTAAATTACCTCCTCAACATGTCTTGAAGTTCTCCAGAGGCCTGGTAATGAACTAATCATTTGATTCAGGTGTGTTGGCCCAGGGTGATATCTAAGACCTGCAGGACACCGGCCCTCGAGGCCTGGAGTTGCCCACCCCTTTATTAGACAGTTGACAACAAACCGCATAAACAACAACAGCAACAGCTGGTTGTGAGCTAACCTTAGGGTAATGTTAGTCCTGAGCATTCTAAAACTCAAACTTTCTCTCTGATAAACACTCTCATATCGTGTGAGAGTTTGTTCACTAAGTGTCCAAGTCCAACAATGTTAGATCCACTTTAAAGAAAGTTTCACTAATGCCAGCTAACAACATCTTATAGAGGCTCACAGCAGCTAACTGTGACAAAAACAGCAGCATTTAGTGACACACCTCAGTATCGCTGACATTGGACAGAAGTGCATTTCACTTGCTCATAGCGATGTGTATCAGACTCCTTTCACAAAGTTTTACAGCCTCCTTCAGAGTAAATTGATGTGGATCCACGTTTACGTCCATGACAGCATATTGTTAAAAGTGGACTGATAGCCTACACTCACTACAGTTTAACAGCAGCCACCTTAGCTAAGATTATGCACTTGAATGGAGAGGTGTAAGAAAAGAGAATTCAGCTGACTGCAGTATGCAATCTACTGACATCTAATGGTGAGATTTTACACGCTATACCTTTAAAGCATTTAGTTATTTAGTCGTTTAACAATAGTTTTTTTTTCTTTCTTTTTTGTTTGTTTGTTTTTATTGAAAATACTGCTTAATTACAGACAAATCTCAGAGACTGTGCAAAAGTTATTATTTTCAGAAGCATTTTTTTCACTAGCATGCAAAGTCAAATTGTCATGACTGAAAAATATCTGATGGGAATAAACTGTGCAATAGAAATGACAATTTAACACACTGTCCACTCCTGCAGTTTTATTTTTGCTTTTTTACGACTTTTCCCACCGTGAAAGGCTGATGGGGTGTTGTTCTCGTTCTGCCAGGTCGGCGACAAGGCTACATAGGAGTTTCAAATTGATAACGTACGTGTATCTGCGAAAAATCTCAGACAAGTTTGAATCTCAGTGAGCTTTCCTCAAGGTTAGAGGTCAGAGGTCAAGTTTTCTGATAATCTTGTGAATGCAATAACTCAAGAAAGAAGTCACCTAGGATTTTGAAATTGGTACCTATGTGTATCTACTAGGAGGCTGAGGAGTACCACTGGCTGCTGACAGTATTTTTCATTTTGGACATGATGAGCACAAAGGTACACGTTAGTGCAGTGGTTAGCACTGTTGTGTGACAGCAAAGGCATCCTGGGCTCAAATACACTAGCCGGCTGGGGCCTTTCTGTGTGGAGTTTGTATTTTATCCCTGTGCCTCTGTGGGTTTCCTCTGGCTTCCTCCCACAGATCCAAGACATACATGTTAGGTTAGACTAGGTCACTTGGATCCTAAATTGGCTGTGAGTATGAATGTCAGTGTGAATGAATGGACTTTACTAATTTCACTAACGTATGCCTCCTCTGTCCTTTTGCCTGTGATCTGGATATTAATCTCAGTATGGCATGCTGAAGGGTCTATCAATCTGTAAAATGCATCTGGAGGCGAGAAGAAGGAGGAAGCTTGCTGCACAAGCTTCAATCAAGGGTGGGGAAGCGTACCTGCAGCGTGTACACGAGTCGTGACACCCAGCTGCAATGTACAAACCATTGCAAGTGGAAGACTCATTGAATAACTTGTTTTCAATGTTGTTTCCATTATTTAAGCTGATCAAAATGCTTCTGTGTTTGTTTAGAAAAGGTATATCTTTCACATCGTGCCATGCTGGTCCTAAATATAAAAAACTCCCATGTGCACTATTATATCTGATAGCGTAAACTACAGCAGTACTTGGGTTTTAAATAAAACAATTCATGATGCGGTTGTGCCACGCATCAAACTCAGCAATGCTTTTAAAATGAGGCTCAAAGCAAAGGATGTTTCATTTATTAAATCCCTGTTACCTTGGTTTCTCTCTCCTCAAGTCTGTTCTCCTTCTCCTATACTCACATCTTTGGTGAAAAGGGACACAGACACAAGGAGAGGAACCGAGGATACAGATACGATACAAGAAAGGAGGATATTGTATCTGCGTTAACCCTGACTGGTGACTTGTTGCTCCAATAAATAGGGGAGTAAACATAAGAAGACTGTGTGGGTGAAGCAAGAACATCCCCCGCTCCATTTCTAATGCCTTCAGCGTCACCATAATTCACCAGCAGAGGGAGCCGTGTGTTTATAGATGGCAGAATTTCAGGCTCTGAACTATGACCTTTGGATGTGGAGGAGGAGGAGGAGGTTTTTGTCTCGAGTCTGTCTGGCAAACATTAGTCATTAGTGCAAAACTACTTGTGATTAAATTCCACCCTCATTATGTTTTTTTCCAGTGTGGGCTGGACATTGTTGTTATAGAGATGTGTGTGTGCAGAAGTCAAAATTTGCTCAGTGAAGGTGGATTAACCAGTTTGTCTGCAAACATAATGGAGGAAGCACACTAACACGACCTTCACTGTTGTTGCCTTGGAGACACATTGGATGTGAAACGTTGCTTTGGTCCTCAGATCGTGTCAATCTTTTTGTATATTATCATCCAGAGAAAAGATTGGCTTTCCTCTGTTTAAAGGTGTACACTGTCCTTCAACACTGAAGACAAATAAATTATGACTTTAAAAGGACCGGTGACTGATGCAGGTGACTATTTGTTTGCAAGACTTGACAAAAAAAGCCTCAGTTTCTTTTTTTTATTTATTATTATCGTTGGGCAGTGAAACAATTTATTTGTTCTTAAACAATAAAATCAGAGGTCAAGTGTTGGGTGCCAGTTTAGCTCAGTTGGATCAGCAGGCGACCGCATGGTTAAGAGCCGCTGGCCGGGGTTCAAGTCCGACCTGTGGCCCTTTGCTGCATGTCTCATGAGAGAGGCGGCTCTCTCTTTCCCTATCAGTCTTCACTGTATCTGTCTAATAAAGGCAGAAAAAGTCAAGTGTTATAATTTAATATTTATGGGCCCGTTGCCCTTCCTGACTGATCCCTTTTTGGTTTTTACATTTCTGTCAGACAGCAAAAATCAAGCCCGTGTTATAGGTCACATAGGGAACTTGAACTGGACTGCATCTCACACGACCGTAACTTCAGCTTCACGTTCCTCTTGTCATATACCAAAAACATCCTCTCCAATCGCTGTCTCTGACATGTCAGTGCCGCTGCTTCTCTGTAACGCTGCCTGCTGTTTCCTGGCATTAATCTGGAGGCTCCAGAGTGATTTTAACTCATCATTTCCAGTTTCTGCATCTCAACAGGGAGCGATGTGCAACGTGAGATTCAAACTCTAATTGTGCTACTGATATTCTACTGGTCACCAGGGTTGTCTCTGGTTTACTTGGTCCCCCCCCCAAAAAAATAAATCAAACACTGTTTGTTTTAAAGAACTTGTTTGGGATTTTAAGAAGTACACTTTAGCTTAGCATAAAGGATAAATGAAGATGGGCCTATATTATCTTTTATCACCATGCTACATTTCTACTTGTTGCATTAGTCGTTCACAGTGAGTTTATGTCCTGCTGCTCCTCGGCGTTGTGTTCATTCTTTCCTGTTTGGATGGCTAATAGGAGTAATCCTTGTTTCTCTTTCTAAACTGAATGGGTTCTGTAATTTTTCAGGCCTGTTTCTATAACAAAGTGAGTAGGTGTGTCTCTGAAGTTACTGAGATTGATCTGTCCCTATACACCTTACCAGGGCTAGTCTTTGAAAACCCAAAACCTATTCTAATTGTTGTCAAGCCACGTTTTCATTGGTGTATACTGAGTGGAGGTCATCAAATGCCATCTTTATGGCAAAAAGAGTGAAATAGTTCAACTAAGATGTGAACATGCCATCTTCACGAAGCAAAAAATGTGAGTTTCCTAAAACCAGGTTGTGTTAATATTGCAATGCTCACCTTATATCCACGAAGTTTTGTCTTTAAAGTTTTTGTTCAAACTGAACAGTGTTAAATGTTATTGTTTGCATTTACTATACTATACTGTACTACAGTACTATACTGTACTTCTGACTCTGAATGAGCTTTTGGGATTTGACATGGCACAACTCTGGATTGTTTGACAGAATTCTTTGTTTTCCATGTAAAGCGATTCGCTTGTTGTCCATCAGAGCTAACAGCTGGTTGTTACATTCCAAGAAGGTTCTTGGTTGGAATCTTCTGGTCGACCGGAGCATTTCTGTGCATTTCGGAGCATTTTTCCACACTTTGATTTGTTAAAAAACAGCTGATAAATTGACTGATTGTCAAGCAACACAAGTGCTATATCAGTGATAGCCAGTAGTGACCAGTGTTTCCTTGCATTTTAAGGCTGTACTACTGGCGGTAACCTTATATTTAGCATAGTAATGACATTGTTAATAATGTTTTCATCTAACTCTAACACAATGTAGCTACCAGGCTTATCTCCATTGTGGCTGCACAGAGGATGAATATGAATCATCCAACTTTAGACTATATGAGATTTATTAATTTATGTCTTCATATATAATTTTGCTCTCATCCTCCTTCATTTAGAGGGTGTGATACCACTGCACTGCACCTAAAGACCAGACAGAAAAAAGAAGACAATCTAAGTTAAGAAAAGGCAGCAGCAGTGCTGTGTTGTTGGTGTCACAAATCAACTGTATTTGGATGTTTAAAAGAAAAAAAAAAGCTTGTGATGTTCAGCTTTTGGCTTTTTTGAGTGCTTTAAACTGAGAACCAGGAGATCAGAGTTTGAAATGTGTTAAACTATCAAATGTATTTTCTGAATAAACTACAGGAAATTGCAGATATCTGTAAATCTTCTCGGTTGATAATGCAACGCTTTTGGTTTTTTGTTTACTGTAAAGATGCTGCCGGCGCAGCAAGTCCGGGGTTTGCTCTTGATGACATCATGGGTAAAAATCTTATTAGTCTTAAGCAAATGTCAACAAATTCTCACTGAGCTACTGCAGATCACAGGAAGCGCGTTATGTCAGTTGTGCTTCAAGGCAGTTTCTTTCTTTCTTTTTTTTTGGTTAGCGCCACATAGAAATATAACTGGGAGAGAGAGAGCGAGAGAGATGTCCTCATCACGACACTGCCAAGAAAGCTGAGTCATGTAAGATGAGGGGAAAAAAAGAGGCACAACGATGGCTATAAAAAATGAATAGGACGGAAGGTTTTTAAACGTAATGCGCGAGCGGAGGGAGGAAATATTTCAGCAAAGGCTCGCTGGCGTTGAGTCCAGGTGAGGGCAGATAAAAGAAGCTGTGATAGACGTCGAGATAGCGAGGAGGGGAGACGTGCAGTTTCTAGCTGTTAATGTGAGGATTCGGAGCAGTGATGACACGCACGAGGAGAAGCGAGTGATAACGTGGCAAAAGGTGTGGAGAGGCTGTGTCATTGTTGGAGAGCTGGGATATAAATATATTGCGCACACACACACACACACACACACACACACACACACACATGCGTACAGAGGAAGAGAGTGACTGGTGTGGCAACAGGAACCACATGAGCAGCAGGGAGGAGCAGCGAGAGGAGAGGCGTCACGGCGGATAAAACTCCACGCCCCTCGCTGCCGAGCATCCATTTACTGAGCAGCTGATGTCTGCTGCTTCACTCAGCAGTAACAGAAGACAGCGAGAAAAAAAAATACAACAGAGCTCTGGAGCTACCGCTGGATTTTTAATGGGGAATAGGCAGCAACCTCTCCTCAGCATGGAGGATTTATGAGGAGGCTTGCTGTGCCAGTCTTGCAGGAAATGTCCACATACTTAGCCTTAGAGGGAAGGAGGATTTCTAACAGAGTAGCTGACGCTGCTCTTTGTGGCATGAAAACTGTGTGAGGAGCACCAGGAGAATTTCCTCCGATTAACGGGAAAGCTTCAATCTTCTCGCAGCTTTTTTTTTTTTCTCTGCTTTTTCTCTCCACGTGATCCACCTGTGGTTCCACAGGTCAAGGCGAAGTTTCAAACATGACCGCCATGCAAAAGCTGCTGCAGCTGCCAGTGAACGCGGTGAACATGGTGAAGACCGTGCAAAGTCAGGTGCAAGGCCAGGAGGAGGACAAGAGCCCCGTGCTGACTCCCGATAGCGGGCAGCAGGCTTGGTACAGCGCCCTCCAGCCTGATGAGCTGCGCCACCTCCGATCTGGAGGTACAGGTGGAGGAGGAGGAGGAGGTGGTGACCAGGAGGAACGAGCCCCACTGGAGGAAGGTGGTGGAGGTGGAGGTGGAAGTGGTGGTGGTGGCAGCAGTTTCCAAACTCAACCGCTGCGGTAGGATGAAAACACATCAGTGCTAGAGTTAAATATGAGAGTATTTAGCTGCTTCCCTTTCCAGGGCAGATTTCAGTGAATGCAACTTGAGAACAAGCTTAAAATGTAAAAAAATGGGCTAACAGGGTGCTTAAGAGTGTAAAAGTGAGTGTTAGCAGCCCAATCCAGTCTTTTTTTCTCATGTGAAAGACTTTGTTTGCCTCCTGTTGCTTAGACGTCCTGTAGAACAAATGGCAAGCGCTTTACAGCAAGGCATTAGTCTACTGGTTAAGCATGGAGGAAATCTTTTCCAGGAACACCCATGGAAAATTAATCGATTTAGCCGAACTGATCTTAGTGTCACCTGACCGTGTTGACTGACTCAAATACACACTGAAAGCACACTGTACTAAAATATACCAAGTTTTAAGCTGGTAGTTCTTTGGAAATCACCTTGCGAGTGCAGAAATACTATTTTATGTCTGTCAAACTGTGTTTTCTTTGGCGTTTTTCATAGATTAGGCTAAAGTAATGTGAAGTGCCTTAAGATACAACTTCAAATTGGTTATTTGCTAATTTGTCTGGTGTATGTAGACACAACACTGGTTCATCCCTGGTGCCTTTTTTACGCTCAAATGATTCAGCGTTAAGTGGCTTAACAAAATCATTCCCTTGAACATGGTCAGGTACAAGGACTGGACTAAAAATGTGTGGAAAAGCAGCTAATGTCCAAAGAAAAACTCTGAAGAAAGTCTGGAGAACTGCTGCTTATGAAAACTTTAAAATATTACAAGAAAGTCTGGAATCCTTTGACAGAAAACATAAACAAATGAGATGGCATTACTTTTGCACAGTATTGTAAATAGCAGCAGAAAACGTTTACTGCATATTCTGAGATAGCTAGTAGAGTGAATAAATAGACTGTAGGTCTGCTTCTGAAAATTGGCATCATTACCATCAATCTGCTGGTTGTTTTCTCCACTAATGGCCTTGTCTGATGGCCCCAAATCAGAAGATATTCAGTTTACAAAAACATAAAAGAGAGACGAGTAGAAAATGCTTGACCTGGAAAATCCGGAAACAGGAAATGTCTAAAGGAATTAATTATTAAGCTAGTTATTTTAATTTCCTACTGATGCACTAATGAAATAAAAGCGTACTACCTAGGTTCAAGTCTATAAGAATCAGGGAGCATTTCATGGACATATGCAACATGTGCAGTGGTGCAGTGCAGAGTAGACTTGGCTTCAAAAAGATGGGGACTGCATGTCATGGTGTCCTGGGCACCTGGTCAGTATAAAAAGGACCTGGTCAGTATAAATGCAAATGGATTTATTAAAGAAATTAGAAAAAGGAGTGTAGTTGTTTATTGGAATTAGACTGAGTGTATGAATTAAAGGCCATGGAGCTACTATGAGTAATTAGACTGCAAAGCACTAAAATGTAAAGTCAGTGCAGTGCGCTTCAGAAGTAGTTTTTTCTTCAAGGGAGATGTAATTATACTTTCAGATTTTTATTGGGTCATACCTACCAGCTACAGCAGTTTCTTTTAATTTTACAAGATTGGAGCGGCGCAGAAATTCACTTCTGGTTGGCTTTAAGAGGCAAATTCTGCATCTGTCACTGTGGAAAAACAAGACGCGGCTCTGCTTAGAGAGCCGGCTTATGTAAAACAGCTGCTTATAAATTCAAGCTGCAACTCCTCAATCTTTCACTCGCCGCTGATTCATGCAAATACATTTTCATATCTTTTGCTTTTGGTGTTATTGCGCCCTGTTCTTGATGAACAAACTGACATTACACCTAAAAGTGTGTCATTAAACACATTAAACACTGGCCGAATCCCATGGAGACTTTCCAGAAGGAGGAGTCGCGCTGATCTCTTGGCGATGGTGGCAGGTAACCTGACCGCCGGTGTGCTCTGTTGTACCACACTGGGCTAAATAATTCAGCGCCAGTTTGTAAATTCATCTGTTGTTCAGCAGGACAGGGTTTCCAGAGAAATGAGAAACCTAGTGCTGGCATTGAATTACTGCAGGTCCTTTGAGCTCAAGCTGGGACGTCTAAAACCAGTTAGAGGTTTATTTGTCCTATAGTTTCTCAATATAGTCTTTTAATTTTAAGATAATACATAGAAATGGCTCATACAGTTGGGCCAAACATTTGTTATATAGCACTATGAATACTTTTGCCTTCCAGTTATAACTTTTCATTCAGGCTTTGAATCTTTCTGTTTGACAGAAATAACACTGTTAGATAGAAAACCCTCCCTCCACTATGAGTTTGACCATATATGCCGCCACACCTTCAGCCATGTCTATGATTGCTAATAGTGCATGTGTGACTTGTGTGTGTGTGTGTGTGTGCAAATAACTGATAAATCCTGTTTGACACATTCAATGTTTGGCCACAGCTACAGCAAATGTAATGAATGGTGCAGGTTCAGTTTTAATTAGATCTTCTAAAGGCTTGTTTGTCATCAAACAGGCCACATTAATCCCTGTCACTTTATTAATTAGTTAGGCTGATTGAGGGGGGAGGGGGGGGGCTAACACAAGCTGGAAAAGCAAATTGAGCCTTTGATAGGGAAGTTTCACTGTGGCTGCTAAATTTTAAAATGTACTTTGTCTTTAAGTCGTAATTTAGTGATTTCCTGTTTTCTAGAATTGTTGCTGATAACAATCAGTAGAAGTGCCGTCTCTTTGCTTTCAGCCACAGGCTTTAATTAGAGGTAAAAAGAATGTGTAATTTAACCAGTGGAAATTTGTCTCATACATGGTTAATTTCTGTTATGAAAATACAGGATTTCATCTCCTATATGAACACATTTACCTTCATACTCCAATTCGACTTGGCATTATGTTGCTGCACTGTAATTTACAGGGTCTTCTGTCAGTTTAACGGCTTTTGCGGTAAACATTTTTTATACAAGAGTCCATATCACATGAGAGGCTATAGAGAATATGAAAAACATTATTGAGGTTTGTTCTCTACTTTTACTGAATAGAAAATATGGTTATGAGTTATCTCAGCATCAACTGTTGGTGCAAGACTTGGTGAATACATTCATGGTTCCCAGAGGATGAATCCCAGTGACTTTAATGATACCTGAAATTCTTAAAGTGGCTTAATGAGATTCATTTTTCACCCATCCTATGAAATATCCCTTTATCATTTACATGGATTAGCACAAGGCTTGTTTTAAATATGTGTTGTTCCTGAGGATGTCCTTTCCCTGAGCTTTCTGTGGTGCCATCTGTTGTTTCCATTTTTACTCATAAAATATGAGTAATGTCAGTGTGATAAGAGCAAAAGCTGTACATGAGTTAGCATAAAAGTTGATACAAATATTTGTGGTTCCCAGAGGATTAATCCTAATGACTTAAATTATTTGCTGACTTTTCTTTTGTGTCACCAGCAGGTTAAGGTTTATTTTTTCAGTGAAATATCATTGCATCCACTACTTGGATGGTTCCCAGAGGATGAATCTGAATGACTTTGTTGACCCTCTGGTTGTTCTTTTCAGCACAATCATGAGGTTAACATTTGTTTCATATCCATATCTGACATTTAGACAAACTAATAACTGATTTGAAATCACATTTGTACCTCCCACAGGATAAAGGATAATGACTTTGATATCCTATGACGTCTTCATTTAGACTTTAGACAAATTTGCACTGTCATGAAATTTAATTTTTCACTTTAACAAAAAATACAAAAAAACAATTTCCCCAAAACAATATTGAAAATTTGACCAAAAACAAATTGCAATAATGCTCTCATTCAGATTCAGTATTCAATATTTTTTTTTTAGCAAAGTTGGCAAGAGTCTGTTGCCACGACTGTACAAAAGCATACTCTTTGACTTACTATATTTTTAAATGTACATTGTTGACACATTTTTGTGATTTATTTGCTTTAAAATGCTGTTATCGACAATACACAGTTATTGTGACAAACCTGTTTGGACTATGCCCTAACTGTTGGCATGGTAAACTAATTATGTGGCCTAATGTGTGCTCTGATAGCAGTTGATAACTGTACATAAGGTACATATTCTGCCATTAGACACTTTTATAGCTGTTGGATGTTTTTTGAGGAGCTAGAGCAGGTCATCGACTAACCGGAAAGTTAGTGGTTCGATCCCTGCCTGCTTCAGTATGCTCAAGTATCCTTGGGTAAGATACCGAACCCCGAGTTGCTCCCACTACATTCATTGGAGTATAAATGTTAGATAGAAAGCACTTAGGCATAGAAAATATTGCTTGTGTCAATGTGTTAGTGAATGGGTGAATGAGACATGTATAAAACAGTTGGCATTTTGTTTTGTACGCCAGATTGAGTCCTCAGTTAAAGCAGAAAAGAACTATAAAAGAACCAGTACATTTACCATTTTGAGACTTGCCTTGTAATATTTTTCTCTTTTAAAGAGAAAAAGGTTTTTCCCACATCAAAGTAAGTATATGTGGAGGTTTCAGGCTGTGTTGATAGAAATGATCACTTGTTTTAGCCAAAGGCTGTGATTCATTTTCATTATTTTAAAGGATGAAATGAGCCACTGGGACCTTCCTTTTCTGCTGTAAATCAGCATTAGGCTCACTCATCTGTGTACCAGTATTTTTGGCAAATGATATTTGCAATATCCATTCATTTATTTTCTTGTTTGTTTTGACCAAAATATTTAAAAAAAACAAAACAAAACCCAGCAAGAGTTCTGCACTTGCATCCAAAAATAATCCTCGCTGTGGTGGCTTAATTTGACAGTCTTTGATGAGTGCAGGTTTTTGAAGTGTGTGACAGAGTGAACTATATTATTCGCAATGCAGTGCAATTATTAACACTTTGATGCTTGGCGGAGCAAAAAGCAGAGGCTTTTCTTAGCACACAGACACACAAACGCCTGCGCGCACACACACTTTAAACTCGGGGCAGAGTCGTGATAAACCGACTGTGTTCTGAAGCAGCCACCTCCTCACAGACTGCAAGCCTCCATTCACTGCTGTCACATGACCAAAACAGATGAATTATATCGTGCACCCCGGCAGCCTCCCACTCTCACAGCAGAGTAAGTAAAAGTTCTGCCTGCAGTTTGATTATTTTCTTTAGGAAGTCATTTGTAGCACTGGTTAGAGTCTGATTTGAATAACATGCACAGTGTTGGGAGATACATTCACACTGCACAGGAAGATGATAATCACAACATTGTTTTAAAATCATTTCCTCATACATTCTTTGATTGTTGAATCTTTCGGGCTCTCCTGGCCCTCATCATGCCTGTTCTGATTCATTTGCCTGTAACAGATATTCTAAAATGTTTAAATTTGTTACCCTTGACCTATTTTTGTCAACTGAGCTGTTTAGATTGTCACTTTGGACATTAAGCATATGCCTCAAGGCTTCTGCAGCAGGAAATATCTCTAATCTAGGTGTGTAAGCCATGGTTCACGACAACACATTTAAAACTACAATAAAATGTACAATGAAAACTCAGGACGCTCCATTATCCTTGTTACACCAATGGGCCAATTTCTTACTTGTAAAAAAAAAAAAAAAAAAAAAAAAAATAAAAAGGGAT
>VUQG01009757.1:13356-27204 GCA_015106755.1 Etia nguti | reverse complement strand
CCAATGGGCCAATTTCTTATATGTAAAAAAAAAAAACAAAAAAAAAAACTATGAAAGGTTGTAGGAGAAGTAGAGTGACAAATTTCTGGTAGGATATCATTTTTTTATGTTTAAAAATATCACAGATGCACATATAAATTTATGGCTCAGTCACTTGAAGGTTAATGCCAACACCCTCATAAGGCTAAAATTTAAAGTTATGAATTATAAATCTCCATCCCCCTGTCTATCCATTTTATTAACTGCTTCTCTAGCTCAGGATCATGTGGTGCTGGAGTCTATCCCAGCTGTCTTAGGGTGTGAGGCACCCTTGACAGGTCCCCAATGTCTAATGACTGAGAGACTATATAAACCAAGGTGATCCAATATCTTAATAGCTTTAATTTCAATCTGAAGGAAACTTCACAACTTCACTTATGATGAAGAGGACACGATCTGAGGAAGTTACAGCTCTAGCAACATTTGCAGCACTGCTTGACCAACGTGTTTTGACTTGTAACTCAAATGCAGAGCACCCAGTCATATACATCCTTATACAAATCTGCCAGTGAGGCACCAACAAGGATGGGCTGAGTCTATGATTGTGTGGTTTATTGTTAATGGGAACAAGGAGCTCTAGTGAATACTTCATTGGCACTTTAGCTGAAAGCTGGAAAAGTACAACCGATGGGTGGTGTTTTCCAATTGTGGCCATAAGATATGAAGAATACATATAACTGCACATCAGTAATATGTGTGCATTTACTGTAGTAATCACTGAATATCTCTTGATTTAATGTATTAAATTGTTCTTGGTGGTTCTTACCTGTACAGAGTGTACCATGTATTGCAGCTAGGATAGGCTCCAGCCACTTCAACTCTGAATGGATCTGACATATGAATCACAGAAGTGTAATGATGTCTTTTAAAAGCTCATACAACTAATAACATATTTAAACTTTGGTAGTAGAAGCTGTATATTGCAACCTGCGTGTCGTAGTGATACAAACAATGAAAAATATTTTACATTTGCATCTCACAGTTTAGGAGGTATTAGCCAAATTTGAAGCCCACTATAATATCATATAGATCCCTTTATTTTTCAGATATGCTTCAATTAAAAGAGAAGCTCTAAGAAATACTCTCGATGGCAGCAGTAAGGTTGTTTGTGTGAGGGGAAACCCCAGTTTTGCCACATCTGAACCTCCCATCTCTCACCTGTTCTAAAACAACTGTGCAGTCATTCATTTATCAGAGACTCTGGACTCGGTTGTTAGAGTCGATGATGATCCCACGTGGTAATACTGTCAGATGCAACAAAGGCTCTCCGGGAAACCGGGAAATCACTTAACTTCATTTTATTGCATTCTTTGTTGCCTTGGAAACTCGCTGGGGGAAATGTGCAGCTATTGAATCACTCCACCCACCACCAACTGAACTCCACCCTTCGTTTCCCATACCACAAAATGACAAGACCCTGATTCCTAATGGAAAGTCTGTCTGCTGGGAGCGTTGTCCTGTTTGGTGGTTTTAGAGACGTTTACAGTTTTCCTTTTGCGCTAAGTAGGGTCAGAGTTAAAGAAACTTACTGTATGGGTGTAACTGATTCCACAATTAGACGTGAAAACATTTCAGAAGCTGCTTTCATTGAATCATATTGTTATTGTGGGTAATTAAACAGCTGGCCTAGGGGCAGAAATTGAATAATACCCACTTGGCTAACACTGCCAAATTTATATCTATGTACACTGTCACTATTAAAAGAAAATAAGACTTACAAGTTGCTTTAAATGGGTTATGATTGAGGTTATTATATAGACAACTCCTCAAAGTTGTCATGCATTTGTCTTTGTGGAATGAAAATATGTGAAGTATCTTAATTATTGGGGAGCAGCAGAGCGGATGCTAAGGTTGCTTGAAAATGCCATCCATCAGTATTTCAGAATTCAATTAGCCTGGTGTGTTTATCTTGACAGCTGCAGCAGTTGTTCCTGTCTATACTGTTGTGTTGTCTTATTGAAACCAGTGTTTGCAGGTTCTCCTACAGGCAGGTCTGGTGGAAACTGTCAGTGCCGTTTATGTGTGTTTGTTTTGCAGCTGGGTGGAGATGTCGGCTCAGATCTACTCAGACTGCTTCTTGTGTGTGAGCTGACCGCTCTGTTGTTTCTGACAGCAATGATGGATGAGCAAAGCTGGAGAACAAAGCACTGTTATACAGTAGTCTGTATGCAGATACAAAGCACAGCTGTTCGAAAATAATATACAATAAAAAAATGAAAATATATATACTGGTGATAATACAGCAGAGGTCCTTTTAAATGATATACTTTGCCAAGTCCAAGTTAGTTGGAATTTCGTGTCAACCACACATGGCTCTTGGATAAAAAGTAAACAATGCATTTTCAGTTTGCTGTATCAGTATTTAGTTGGCACTCAATGATGGACAGACTGTACAATAGATGCAACAGGTGATGGAGACAAGTATGCTAGCAGAGCTTATTGCAAAGCCAAAAATATTATGTCCAGATGCAGCAAATGTTAATAAAATATATAATACGCATTAAAAATTGTAAATATTACAGTATCAGATGATAGAAACAAAAGAAAAACTGATTACAAAATGTTTGAGCACTGTTGGTTTTATCCCAACAGGTCAGTGTTTGCATATGCAATATTATGCAAATTAGGAATTGTTAGCATGCTAACAAGCTAAACTAAGAAAGTGAAAATGGTAATAATCAAACTTGACAAATGTCTATGCAAAGATATTATAGTTCACCAAAAAATAAAAATTAAAACCAGGTGTGTAAAACATTTTCATTAACTGAAATGAAAATATAGGTCAATTTTGTTTTCTTCCCACAGACATGACGACTTGAAAGAGATGCTGGACAGCAACAAAGACTCCCTGAAGCTGGAGGCAATGAAGCGGATTGTAGCTGTGAGTATAAATCAAATGGACACAATGGGAAATTGGGATCACATCAAGGGTGAGCCATGAAGTTTATTATCATGCTTTAAAAATGTCATGGATAATACTGTTGTATAAAGCCATTTCAGAATGGAGAACAGAATAGAATAGCACTTTTATTGTCGTTGTATATGTACAACAAAATTGTGGGTGCTCCACACCAACTGTGCCGAAATAGAATATAAATAGTAGACAGCAGGAATAAATACCAAACAGGAGAAAAATGTACAACCAAGAGGGACATATACAAAACAAAAGAAATATATACAACAATAAGAGAAAGTCACTTTTACTGTGGATGATAAACAAAAGATCCACATAGCCACCATGATGTCTGCCATTGCTTGAAGAAGTCCTATTTTGAAGCCTTGAGCTGAGCTGAGAGTCTTTGCAGTCTCCATCTTGGCATTTTCAGTTGGAACATGATTAGCAACAGGTAGAGCTAACTGTGAAACCGAGGGACACTGCTCAGTAGCTAATGACTTTAATGACATCGAACATTGACATTGAACTTCAGCACCTCATCTTGACTACGTCTACATGCCTAAATATACTGAGCTGTTGTCATGTGATTGACCGATTAGATGTTTGCATTAACGAGCTGTTGAACAGTTAACTCATTGGCCTAATGAAGTGGCCAGTGAGTGTAGATTCACATAAAAACCTACAAATTGTTTTTTTTTTTTTTAAACTAAAGTGAATGGCTAGCTGAAACATTAACATTTAATTTACATTACCATTTGCAGAAAGGGCCAGATTTGCCCCCCTTGAGATTTCACTGATCAGCAGGTCAAACCTTTAAATGCAAAACACATAATGTATCAAGTTTTACTTATTCTGAGACTAAGAAAAGGCCAGAAGCACGCTCTCTATACCAATCCTGACAATTAATCTCATGGTATTATTGTCAAAATGCAGTCATTTTAAGAAACTCTATGCTCTGAGCCATAAGACAAAGGCGTCCTCCGATGATTTAACTACTATGATAAGAGATGCAAACTGTGCAGTCAGCTGTTAAATATTCATACTCTGTCAGATTTCTACTTCTGAGGCTCCACACCCATCTTTTCATTCATCGTTCCTGCCGGGCCGAGAGCAAGAAGAAAAAGCATCAGAAGACAAAATAAAACATTAAAAAACTGTATTTTTTCTTGCCACCGATTGAAATGCTTGAAAAATGCCATCTTGTGAAATCTTTATTATGCTTTTGGATGCGTCTTTTCTCTGCAGATGATTGCCCGAGGTAAAAATGCATCAGATCTCTTCCCTGCTGTGGTGAAAAACGTGGCTTGTAAAAACATAGAGGTTGGTAATGAACCTAGTCTCATGTTGCTTCATGTGCTACAGGCTCTGTATTCTTTATTTTCCTTCCTATTATCTTATTGCGTTTTCCAAACCTCCGTGGGAGGAGTTTTATCTCACATAAACAAAATTTCAATTTCCTTCTCCACTTTTGCGTGGTTTTAATAACTGTGCTTTACTGGACTCATCTCAGTGAAAATAATTAAGCTAATCTACATAGGTTGGATGAGCTTGTTAAAATTTAAATGATTACATTGTTTCTTCCTCTTTCCCTCTTACTGTTCATCTTTCCAGGTGAAGAAGCTGGTCTATGTTTACTTGGTGCGTTACGCTGAAGAGCAGCAGGATCTTGCTCTGCTTTCAATTTCCACATTTCAGCGAGGTCTGAAGGTACAGCAGTTTACATATGTGACAGTTTTTCAGATTTCAGATTTGAGATATTATAAACCATTTTTGTAGAGCCTCTTGTCTTCATATTATACAAAAATTTGTTGCAATTCACCTAGCTTGCACGATAGTCCTCATTAACTATGAGTGAATAGCCCCAACTTGTTTACAACCTTTAGACAAAAAAGCTTACATTTTATTTCAGTTTTTACAGAAATAGTACTGATATAAACAAAAGAATAGTAGAATAGTAGAAAGAATAGTACTAAAATTAAAGTTATATGTCCTTTAGTTTTGTTCACAGGGATACTGGCAACATATGCTCACTGGTTTGTTAAGGATTTAACCTCCTTGCTAAATTATATGCTTTTCCAAAAATGTGTGTGTAGGAAGCCATGTATCGAAGCTGGCTGTGGTAGCTGCTATCTCATCACCACTTTTAGAAATGCTGTTGTGAAATTGAAAATCTCAAAATGAAAACATCTATTGTCTTGCCCCCTTCCTTTAAAAACAAAATGACATTAAAAAAAAAAATATAACTAAATAGGGGTGCTGGGTCAGCTCACTGGGATGAGCAGGCGAGCATATGCTGTACGGCTGAGAGCGGCGGCCCAGGTTTGAATCTTCATCCTCTCTCTCTCCCTCTGGTCTCCTGTCACTCTTCACTGTACCCTATTGAATAAAGCCAGAAAATGGCCGAAAAATAATAATAACTAAGTAATACCATTAATTCTGAGCTACGTCTTTGGTGGCAAAAGACAGTTTTTTAGGTCTTGCAGTGAAACTATCAGATATTTGAACCAATACTTCCTGTTTCATCTGTCGTCATGTTTATGAACTTAGATATATTTCCAAATTTATCAGTTGGCATCAGATCAGCCGATGGTTCTGATATAGCATTTGCCTGCTTTGCTACACTGTATCCCTGCTAAAACATGACTGGTCAATAACACTACAAATGAACCACAGATGGAAAGCAGAAACATCCAGTACCAACGGTTCTGTCTTTTGTCTACAGATTATGTATGTTCATATGCAGATATCTGTTAGTAATACAATAACACCTCAGCAATGCCGCAAGATGATCACTTCCATGCCCCACTGTATTGATGCAGTAAATGAAGATAAAGCACCCCCAGTGCGCTTGGCATAAATTAGTAACACAAGTTGAACATTTCTGTATTGTAAGTCCTATTCTGTTCATCTTGGAATAGTGATCTCCTGACTTCTTATCTTTGATTGTTTGTTCACGTAAATAGAGAGTCCTCTTCACACACTAAGGTTAATTATGGAGTTCCACAGGGTTCTGTGCGAGGACCAATTCTGTTTACATTATTCATGTAATTTAGGCAGTATCATTAGAAGGCATAGCATACATTTTCACTGCTATGCAGATGGCACCCAACTTTATCCATTCATAAAGCCAAATAATGCACACGGATTTGTTAACTGCAGGAATGTCTTAAAGACAGAAATACCTAGAAAACCTCACATTTTCTGCTTCTAAATTCAGATAAAACTGAGGTTATTGTAATCTGCCCTAAAAATCTTAGAAATGTGATGCCACATTTCTAAGATTACCGTGGCCTCCAGTAACACTGAGAGGAATCTTGGAGTTGCATAACTAGAGATTCCTTTTTTAGATTTGATTACCATTTTGCAATGAACAAAATGCAACATTTCACCACCTGTAAAAGTGTATTTTTCCACCACTTTTTATTTCTCCAGGATCCGAACCAGCTGATCAGAGCCAGCGCCCTGCGAGTCCTCTCCAGCATAAGAGTAACAATCATCGTTCCAATAATGATGCTGGCCATCAAAGAAGCTGCTTCGGATATGTCTCCGTATGTCAGGAAGACTGCAGCACATGCAATCCCTAAACTATACAGGTACAAACCTGAAAGAACAGTTTTAGGTTTATAAAACAAAATTATCAGGATTTATTGAGTTGTTAGCTTTTAATGTATTAGTTATTATAATGACTAATGATCACATTTTTTCCTTACAGTCATTATAAAATTATTATTTTTTTAATAAAAATTGAATTAAGAGTGAAGAACGCAAATTCTAGAACAAAAAACTGACTGATATTAATTATTTATGTCTCTCATTTCAAACAATTATTTTGTGCGTTCCACATTATTGACATCATAGTTATATCCCTTATATCCCCATAGTTATTCCCTTCTTTACAACGTTTCTTCAGTTCATAGAGGTTTGCTGAAATTTGTTTATCCACAGCTCTCCAAAGGTCCCACCACTAAATTTAAATTAGGGTGAGGTCTGGACTTTACCGGGTCATTGCAACACCTCGATTCTTTACTTTGTCACTCATTGTGATTTTCTGGTGTGTTTGGGTTCATTGTCCAAGTTCATGGTCCAATTTTGGACAAGATTTTGCTATCAGTCAGATGGCCTCATAACTGACTATAGAATACTTGATATACAGAGAAGTAAATGGTCGACTGAAAAGTCCTGCAAGTGCTGGTGGCTGCAAAACAAACCCAAATCATCACCTCTTCACCAGCATGCCTGACAGTTGGTATGAGGTGTCCAAAGAACATTGTTTCAGAAGTTCCAGTGTAGTCTTGGGATTTTAGCAACTTCTCTGAGCATTGCACGGTCAATCCTTGAGCTTTATTGTATCAGGATAAAAACCCTTTGAGATGTAACATCTTGTGCCCAAACAGACATTTATAAAAAACAGAACAAATTTGCTAGGATGTCAACTCCTGGGAGGATTTCAATATTGTGTTAACATACATCTAAATTCTCCAGACCAGCAAACTAATAACATGTCTGCTTTTATGGAGGCGGTCATAATTCATCAAGTGCACTTGATTAGCAGCACCTTTCTGCTATTTACCTTCTTAATTCCTGTGGAAGCAGTAAGAGTGTGCTTAGTTTTTCGCAGGACTGCGTAGAGTCCTGTCGAAACTTTATTTTTCATGTGACCATTTGTATTTTTTACAAACTTTAACACAGTAGGAAATATATCAATTTGATAGAGAAAAACACAGTAGGTGCAGTGATTTTTATCAAAGAAATTTAGAATCAAACAATCATTAAGTAATATTACATTCCAGTTTTTATGAATTCTTTCTTTGTGGGAGCCTTGATTTCCAGTCTGAGAACTGCTAAGCCTGCTAGATCAAATGTTGATATGACTTGCTGCCACTGTAAAACTTTAGCAGTAAAAAATAGACTCCTGAGAACCCATTGCTGCTCTAGCAGTAAAATCCATTTTCTTTATACCCTTGAGGATGATTACTTACAGTTCCTGGAACATTTTTTCATGCATTTTTACTGATTTATTCTTCTCTCCTCTCAGTTTGGATCCTGAACAAAAAGACCAGCTGATTGAAGTCATAGAGAAACTCCTCGCTGACAAAACCACGGTATGTTTTTCCTCTCTTCTCTTTGTTGATTCAGTGTTTTCTCCAGATTTTATTTCCAGCAAAGGCAAATACAATTTTGCAAACCACACAGTGCACAAAATATCAGGGACCAGCTGCTGTGCACAGCACCAGATTGCATTTAATGCCCCGGTTGTTTCAAGGCTTATCATTTGTTTAACCAGTCTCCTTTTTCACCTTGCAGTTTTTGCATTAGCTCTTTCTCTGGGAAATGCACCAAAACCAGAAACAGACTGCAGATGTCAGTCAGTAGTTACAGGTTTCTTGTTCAGTTGAAGATTTCATTGTACAATGCATGGATATTGTTAAAATCCACAGGGCTAACTTGTAACCTCCTAAAAGAAGATTCATGAACTTTATCTTAATGTCTGTGGTCTGAAATGCACTGCAGTTGGTGGCAGGAAGCGTTGTGATGGCTTTTGAAGAGGTGTGTCCGGAGCGCATTGATCTGATCCACAAGAACTACAGGAAGCTGTGTAATCTCTTGATTGATGTTGAGGAGTGGGGGCAGGTCGTCATCATCAACATGCTAACCCGTTACGCCAGAACACAGTTTCTCAACCCAAACATCAATGTAAGTAGGAAACACACAGCACAAGAAAGCAAGCAGGCCAACACATTTTTGATGAGTAACGGTGTAACAATGGAACATATGGCCTAATGTGAAACAATCCTGGTTCTTCCTATGTCCGCCTTTGTCTGTGCGAGTTTTTTCCTCGTCCCTTTTTCACTTCGCTTCTTGTTTTATTTTGAAGGTGGTTTTCTATGTTGTGACTTCCCTCCTTTGATCTGTTCCCACCCTACTTGCTTCAATATTCCTTACCTAACCTAACCTCACTTCCTTGTGCAAATTTATTCTGTAGGTGCGGGTGAGTAATTGAAGAGCAGCCCAAAAAATTTCCAATTTCCAACTTTGCTCTTTCCAATCTTCTACCTCCTTTTCCTAATCACTTTTACTTGACTTCATTGGAAGAGTTCATGAGATCACGGAGGAGAATTAAAAAGTCCGATTTAATTCACCTGTTCCTTATTATCCTTTCCTCTTATTGTATGTTTAGTCTGTCTTTGCCCTTAGTCTTTGTCAGATCGCCATGTTTTCTGTTGTTGACTCTCTCAGTTTGGGGGATTTAATCATATTGACCATTTTGAGATGTTTATTTTCTTGTCATTGTTGTACAGCCTTTTGTGGCCTTTTTTCACTCTGTAAATACACCAAGTTTTCTGCCTACACTTGGGTTAACCAATTTCTTCAGTTTCTCAGTTATTTAACTGAGAGTGAAGTAAAAAAACAGAGAAACAGCAGATGTTCACACTTGAACAGGTAGAATAAGAGATTCATAGGTTAGAGCCTCATAGAATATTTTCATGACTAATTTGTGTGCCACAAAAAGATTAATTTATACTGAGGGGCAGTAACTTACATGCAGACTCTACTTGCATCGACAAATATTAGTACATAATATAAACCAAATATTGCCGGCTTCATCACTGCATGTTGCGGCGCTCCACGCAAACTTACAACCCTAGGGTTGGGCGACTACAGTGCAGCAGAAGTGTATTCTACTATAATTTTCTACTATTGTGACTGTGCAGTGGTACAATAATCCTGTCATTTATTTTCCTCTTTCACTGCCACCTGATTTCAGTATATTATCAGTTTTTCAAATGCACCTGTTGACTTATTTTTGTCAAAACTGACTAGGCCCAAATGGAACAATTTTTTTTCCACAACATCGTTTTTGTAGTAATTGCCCATCAATGTGCTGCAGCCATTTTACAATAAGGACATTTTTCCACATTGCCGCTCCTTTTTTACCATTTCGTGACTTGCATAGACTATTTAAAAAGGACCTATTATCCATCCATCCATCCAATTTTCTGCTGTTTTTCTGGATCGCAGCAGCACCAGTCTAAGCACAGGCATCCAGATCTTCCTCTTCCCAGCCACCTCCTCCAGCTCTTCTGAGAGGAAGGAGGCATTACTAAAGCCAAAGCCAAGAGATATAATCTGTCCAGCATATCGTGGGCCTCCTGACAGGGCCTCCTCCCAGTAGGATAGGTCCAAAACACCTCAACTGGCTCCTTTCAGTGTGGAGGACTAGTACCTCTACTCTGAGACCCTCCTGAATGATGGAGCTCTACACCCTATTGCTAAGCTTTGTTCCCGACTTGTGAACAAGACTGATATGTATGTCACTCCCAACCTGATGGCTAACCCTCCCTGAGTTTGGGTAAGGCAGAGGCTTCTTACTGTTAAAGGGAGTTTTTCTTTCCCCCTGTTGCCAACTGCTTGCTTGTGAAGAATTATCTTGTGAGGGTTGCTCTCTATTAAGGTCTTTACCTTACAATATAAAGCACTGTGTGGCAACAGATGTTGTGATTTGACACTATATAAATAAATTGAACTGAGATCAGTGCTTCATGAGGCCAGAAGGACCACATCATCTGCAAAGCGCAGCGATGAGATCCTGAACTACCAAACCAGCTGTATAATTATATGTGCAGCTATAAAATTGATATTGATAAAAATGTTTCAGAAAATGTGTTGTGTTTTTTTTTTTACATATAGGCTTACAGATGAAAAGAGCCAGCTAAAGAGCAACAGCAGCTGGTTTTAAGCTAACATTATGCTAGCTAATGATAAGCTTGAGTATCATAAAAATCACACTGATACATATGATGCTAAATATATATCTGATAAACAGTTTGATTACATTCTCACATCGTATGAGTTTATTCCCTAAGCATCAGGGTCCAACAAAATTACATCCTCTTCAACAACAGTTTCACTAACACCGGCTAACAGCAGCTAACAGTATCTAACAGAGTCTAACAGGTTAACGGTGGCAAAAACAGCAGTCTTTCACACAGAAAAGATCAGTGTATCCTCAACACTTCAACCCAGTATCACTGTCATTGGTCAGATGGGAGCTTCTCTGACTTATTGACCTTAAACTCCTTTTACAAAGTTATACAGCCTTTTCTAGATCAAATAGATACAGACACCTCTCACACAGCATTGACAGCTAAGCTAAAGAGTGGGCTGACAGCCTTCCAGAGATAGGGAAAAACTCTAGGGCAGATGAAGATGTGATCCAAACAATAGCAGAAACATGTTGGCTGGCCACAGCCATTAAGGGGTGCAGTGTAAATTTAATGCATTTTATCTCTCTTAACTGACACAGTTAACCTACAGTGGCCATAGCAGCTAGGATTAACACTTGAATTGGGAAGGATAAGAAAGCAGAACTCTTATGACTACATCTACTTGCATCTCGCAGTGAAAATCTTATTATAACTTGATAGCACTCTTCAAGAATCACTTTCTCTGCAGGAGTCCCTGCTGGAGGAGGGAGGCAGTGGCGATAAGACCTTCTATGGCTCAGATGAAGATGAGGATGAAGACGAAGAGGAGAAGGAGAAGAAGGCCGAGGCTGCTGCCATGGCTAAGAGGAAGCCATATGTGATGGATCCAGACCACCGGCTGCTACTAAGGAATACCAAACCGCTCCTGCAGAGCCGCAACGCAGCTGTGAGACCTCTGCACTTTTAAATTATACACACACATTCCTGCAGTAAAACTCAGTCTATTGACTCGGCAGGTGACTGTGCCCTCTAAAATAATTTCTTAATGAGTAGATGAGGTCTTCATTCAAGTTATAAAGCATTTTAATGGTTAAGTGTCCTTGCGTACAGCATTTATTCTGAGCTGACCTCTCGCTCAGAAATCAGGGCAATTTCCCCAAGGAAATTAATAAAGCATCACAATGCATTAGTGCTGCTGTGGTCACCTTGGGTAGCCTGTTTTGTCCCATGTTAGATATTGTAAAATTCTGCCGTCACACACATTAATCAACCTTTGTACTGCTACAGGCGAGCTGGTTTCTTCTGGTGAAATAAAATATGAAACATTTTCCCCATTCCTGAGCCAACAAGTGTTCGCTTATCTTGCATGAAGTGGAAAAGTCAATCATGGAGCTCCAATTGCTGTTTATGTGGTTACCTGTTTTGCATCAAACCAATGAAATGGAAAACCAAATAGTTTCCTTTTCCAGTGGTGACACAACTTGGTCTTTTTTACTTCAAAGTTTCCAGCATTGAAGCTTAGTCTCATGGGGACAAACCTACAGATTATCATTCTTTTCAGCTCTGCATGTCTTTACAGCCCATAAATTTACCAGTAAACACTCGGAAATAGTCTGTGTGAATTCAAATTCCTTTCATGAATATCAACTGAGCATCAGGTGTCTACCCATACAGCTGCCTTTCTTGAAACAAATAGAACATTTCCAGTTGTCTCCTGCTGTGTGCTACATACAAGAAAGGACAAGGACAACACTCTGACCTGATTCTCCCAACATTGTTCAGAGTTCTTGTTTAAAGGTGGCTGAAGTCACTGACTGATGAAGAAGAAGCATGCTGCAAAGCATTTAGGGCCAGATTTACTAACGCACTGCACCAACGTGAGCTGGGTTTTGGTGTAAAAAAAAAAAAAGGACTATCAGTAAGTGTATGAGGTGAGACCTCAAAATATGAAATATAAGGAGGAGAATCAGGTCCACATACTGTGTTTGTGACATGCAATTTACGACTAATTGTGCCGATATTTAATGCCGAACTAAAGATCCTATTAATACTTGAGCTTGATATGAAACTAACTAAAAACAGAGCAACATTTGTGAATTACACATAAAATTAACCACACCCATGAGCGCCTCAAACGTTATTTTCCCTCAAGAGACCAGCGTGGTTGTGCGTTGGTCCTGTGTGATCCTTTGTCCATCATTGTCTACATGTTGTAGAGTCAACAGGAGTCATTGTTAAAAATATGTGGAATGGATGATGATGTCTGCAACGCAATTAAAATAAAACTCAAAGTAAACAGAACAAATGTCACAAAAAAACCTCACAAAACATAAAAGAAGTGTTTTTTTGGTGAGACGGTATCATCACGGAATAGCTGCGAAAGTGACAAGCTAACAGTAAACAGCTAGTAGCAAACAGTTTTTGTTTTGTTTTTTTCTACTTCCATTGTTTGTTATTCAAGTTTGGTTGTGTTTTCTGTGGTTTTGCAGCATTTTTCTATTTGCTGGTCTTTTCTTAAGTTGCAGTGCATTTGAACTCTCGCGGCCACCATACAGAAGTCGAAACATAGGAAACATCGTCATAAAGTGAAACAATTAAAGCTGTCCATTGCTCTCCGTGCTTCTCATGCTGCTTTTTGAGCTTTTTTGTACTTTGTCTTCTTCATGGGGAACTCCTCTATTGCTACATTTCGTATTCAGGCCCACTTTTCAACCAACCAGCGTTGTATGCTTGCAGTGCATATGCACTTTTGTTTTTTTGTTTTTTAAACATGTCTGCATTGGATTTACACAATTAATTCTTCTTCATAAGAATTGTGTCCAATGCTGATTGAGCGTCTTAAAATTCCTGCCTCTTGAATGAACCGATTGCTAAATTCATTTTTACTGCTAGAGCAGTAAAATGAGAGCAAATCCATATTTGCTTTAGTTCATTCATGTATATTTAACACATGAGCAGAATAAATCCAAACACATTCGTCATCTCCAGTGCAACATAAGAAAGCATAAGGTAGTGATGCCTTGGTAATTGACTGCTGAAAATGAATGCATTTTCAATAGAGACCAAAACTCATTAATGACGCAACACTTGCCATTACACCTTTTTTTTTTTTTTTTTTTTTTTTTTTTTTTTTTTTTTTTTTTTTTTTTTTTTTTTTTTTTTTTTTTTTTTTTTTTTTTTTTTCTTTTTTTTTCTTACTGTTTTTTG
>VUQG01009755.1:4568-15192 GCA_015106755.1 Etia nguti | reverse complement strand
GCATGTCAGATATGTGTGAATGTTAGATAGGAAGCACTTACTCATTGAAAAACGCACGTAGAGTGGTGTTCATGTAGAGTGGTGTTCATGTAGAGTGGTGTTCATGTAGAGTGGTGTTCATGTAGAGTGGTGCCATATAAGAACCGGTCCATTTACTCGCTACAGACCTCCACACTTCAAGTGGCCTTCATATTAGCTGAAGAACAGTGCATAGAGAGCAGCTGCATCCAAGCCTTACCAATGCAGTGCAGAAGTGTTGGATACTGTAGTGTACTGTTTAGTCTTACTCACTGCTTTGTTCTTTATTGTTTTGTTTAATGCATAATCACATCTATTTCAATCAATAGAATTTTTATTATCTGTCTTAATAACATTAAGATGGGAGTGTTGGAGTGTATTTAAACATAACCAATTGTGGGCCACCCTTAATTCACACGAGTGACATCAGGTCACTGAATGGTACTTTTTTTTTTATTTGAATGCTCATCGCCTTGCATGAAAAAGAAGAACAGATATTGTGTGTTTGCTGTTTTGGGAGTGGATAACAGCCGTATTCCTGCCCTCTGTCGCGCACTACAAACAGGACAACATTGTAGCGTACCCACGGTAGTTGTATCAGGACAGCAGTGTAAAATTACCAGTGGAGTATTTTATTCATAATATCAGGATGAAATAACTTGTTTTGCGGCAGTGTGTGCGTGAAAATGTCCTGGTGCGATTGTTTAGAATGGAAACCTCTTGTAGTGCATCAAATGGCTGTTAAGGGGATGCTCAGTGACCTAAATCATTCTCCTGTTTGTTTGAACTTGAACTCTCCACTTGCCAGGATTAAGCTGTGCATTCAGCTCTACAGTACTGTTCACTGTCACAGGCCTCATTCTGTGACGTAAGGTCTCTCAGACCTGAAGATGCCGCTGCATGTTAGCTTCCTGTCTCAGACTGGCCTCATTCTCTCGTGTCATGATTGGATAGCATGTTACACAACAGGAACGGCTCACAGCATGGCTGTGGTTCAGTGGAAAACCCTGAGGGATTAGTGTTTGTAAGCACACGGAGAGAGAAGGGGAGGCTGTGGTTTTTGCTGCTTGTGCATATTTACTGGATATCAGGACACGTTTGACTGAGGGAAAAACCGTAACACTGTGACCATTTTCAGACCAACAAGGAAAAGCACAATGTGTTGAATCTCTGGCAGTCCATGATCTCTCATCCAGTCAGCACGACGATGGATGTCTTATTTTCTGTTAATGAGATGTATAAAGAATAAAATGCTGTAATATGTGTGTGAATAGCTAAATGAGGTTTGCAGTGTGAGCTCTGGAAAACTGAAAACTGCTATGTAAATACCTGTTTACAAGTAATTTGTACTGAGTGATGAGTACAGACTTGGAAAGTAAATGAGAGTAAAAGACACTGAAACAAAGTAAAATTACTGCTCAGCGTTTTCTTGCTGAATTAGTTCATCTGCATGCAGCAATGTGGTAACTGGAGATAGTAGAAAAGAGGAAAAAAATGCTGTTGGTGTGACTTAAATATTGGTGTTTGACACACGACAGGGTTGTAAATTAAGGTTGGGCGATTGGACGGATACATCGACGATAGGCTGAGCCTTTCACCGATCGTTTTGACAAGAGATTTATTTATTTGCTCATGAGTAAGTGTGCTAATAATGTTGCACCCACATTCTTTTACTCAAACTCAGAACAGAAAGAAAGAACGGCAGCAGCCTGTGTTCAGAAAAAACCAGAAACGTTTTATTTAAAAAAAACCACACAATGGTGGGGAGAAGAAGAGAAGCTGGCTTCTTTTTCCCACTATAACCGTGTTTGTCCGTCTTACACACTCGACCAAACAACAAACACAAAATTAAACAAAAAGTCAGTTAAAAATCAAAATGTCTCTTCCAGCGAACATAAAACTAAATCTTCGATGTTTGTGTGAATTGGCGCATCTCAAATTAATAAAAAAATAAATGAATATCCGAACAGTAGCTATATTAATACTGAAACAAACAAGAAAAGAAGGTAAAAGATTCCCTCCAAACAAAACTTATAAATTCTAAACGCGCAAATCAGTCCGTGCATGATTACATTGCTCCGCCCATCAAAAAGCCTGCGGATGCGCGAGTATATCGTCTGACGTCGGTTATTGGACTGACGACTGTTGGTTGGAAAACTTTCACATATCGCCCAACCTTAGAAAATACCTGGGAGGCTTACTTAGGCAGCCAGAAACTGGAAAGTCCAGGCTGACAAGCGACCAGCCGCCAGCTTCAAAGTCATGTATGACAGGCAAATCACTCCTCGTGTGATTCAAATGAGCATTTTCTATCTGTGTGTACAAGTCCAGTGAGATGTCCTCACATTTGTGATTAGACTGACAGTCCAGAATACAAACACAGTCTGTTGGCTGTCACATACAAAGGAGAGATTCATGGCATTTTCCTTCTCTTTAAAAATGACTTGCACAGTTAACAGATAAGACACAAACTCCTTCACCGCCCAAAGTGAAACCCATGAAGTTCAGTGGCAAATGTACTCTTTGTTTATTTAGGCCCCATCTTAATACTTGGGAGGATAAAATCAAGCAGGCTTGCTTTTACAAGCTGAGAAGGTTGAGTAACAACAAAAAGTGAACACCAGGAACTTTATGGCTGAACTGCTTCTGTGAGTGTAATGAGTAGGTGGCCCAGTACTGTCTCTTCTAAAAGGGCAAAGCCCTCATTTACTAACAATGCACAGAAAGTGATGACATCCAGCAATGATCTCCTTCATCTTTAATGAAAGATAACATATTTTACGATAAGATGGATACAGTCTCTCAGTAGAGTATCTTTATGTCTAAATTCAAAGGTTTAAGCCCTTTATATGTGGTTTTCTTTGCATGCAGTTAATTACTTTAATTCTAACTCTGAGCATTTTGTGGCTTATGACATTTCAGAATACTATAAATCATGATTATAGGACAATTTAAGAAATATATATTATTAAATATTATTATTATAGTGCAGGCTTCTGTCTTACAACACGATCATCACTTTCTCCAATTTCCCTGAAGGTGAAGTAGAGCAGCTCATCTGCTAAGTGGAAGGCTGGTGGTTCAGTACCTGCATGCCAAACATCTTTGGGTATCAACCCCAAGTAAGCGTTAGATAGAAAGCACTTAAGCATAGAAAAAGTGCTTGTATATTATAGTATATTATATACTGTATATTATAAATGAGGCGCTTTGCATGCATGCATGTTTCCTGATATAGAGAAATGTGGTGTTTTTTGCACAGAGTAAGAAAGTTTCCACCCACGTGTCATTTGTGCTGTGGGCAGTAAGATACAACATGTGTTTTTAGTGTTTGTTGTTTTGTTGGAAATAGTTTGAAAGGTGGCATCCGATGGCCAGGGTGGAATATTTAGCGACATGAGTCAGCATTGATGTCCATGTGCGTTGTGCGTGACATCCCCTAATCCACCCCCACCCGCTCCTCTGCTGGACAATGAGATGAGAGTGCTGCTTTTGGTTGATGGCTTATGGGAGCTTTGGTCGGGAACATTTTGTCTTCTTGTGTGCAGCCGTGTGTCACCGCTATCCAAACCAGTCCGGTCCAGAGCAGTGTAAGCTCTCGTACTGCGCACACACGTACGGTCCTTACTTTCAGGAATTCTTTTGTTTTGATATGAACTGAGAGCACGAACAAGCTGTGTGCAAACTGAAGCGTTTTCAGCATGTTGTCCTTGCAGCATGTTGTCCTTTATGTGCTATAAAGACAATACTGATAACTCTGAGCACGTTTGATGCTTTTCACTCATCATGTGGCTTTTTTAGTACTCTAAAACAGAGAGGATGCTGATTGTGCTGCTCTAAAGGAAATGAGTTTGTTTGTGGGCAGCGGCCTGAAGGCACGGCACGGTACGTTATGTACAGGCTCGGCAAGCGTGGGGCATTACAGGGCGGCTGAGAAATGCAGAGAAGCTGTCTTTACGAGAGTTTGGGAGAAAGTGTGATGAGCACACTGGTTCGTTCTTATGTAACATTGTTGTAAAAACAAGCTAGCTGAGTGGCTGCAGTGCTTGTAAATATTTCCTCTGGGTCCTCGGGGCTCTGAGGAAGAACTGCAAAAACCAGTTCTTACACAAGTGATCACAATGAAGCACCTCACCGTGTTCTGTGGTATATTCAGAAGCAAAAAGACTAGAAGCTCGAGCCGACCCCTGTTTCTAGACTTGGATGTCCTTATAAAAATCTATAATTTATGATAGGCAACCTTCCTGTACAGCCCACCTCTTCTCACAGTGCTCCCTGAATAACATAGAGCCACATCTCTTCCACTCTGCTGTCTCCATTCACAGCAGCTGTGTTGGATCTAATGGTGTGTAAGCTCTTTGCATGATATTAATCTGCTGACAGTCTGCATGCCATCAACCACAGCCTCGCAACTCTGTGGTGGCGCTGTCATGCTTTGGTCTCCTGCTAGATTCTCTTTGGTTAAATGTGGCCAATGAAGCTGTGGCTAGCTTCATTTTGACTTGTAAATAACAAATAGAAACAGTTTGGTCAGCAGAAAGTGAGGATTTGGATTTGTTGTCATTACCAAAAGGGCCAAAAATGAAACCATAATAAATGGACTTTTTATATATTTTAATGCAGACCCGAGACAGCGTTAGCCAAATATTGGTATCTTCTCCTCAGTTCAGTTCAATGCAGTTTGATTTCTGTAATGCCAGTTGACACAACCGTCATCACAAAGGACTTTCAGGTGATCGTCTTTGAGTGTACACTTGGCAACAGGAAGAGGACTTGGCACGGTTTGATATCTTTGGGTTTTGGACAACTGGTGAAACTAAACTACACATATTTCACAATAAAATAACAGAAACAGTGGCTGATTTGATGGGTTCATTATTCGTTTACCTGGCATTCATCCTCTCATTTAGCAGCATCTGTAATAGCTGCCATAAGGGTGGCTGTGGCTCAGGAAGTCGAGTAGATCATCTACTGTTCTTGAACCCCATATTGCGCCCGATACTTCACTTGTAAAAATGCTTTGGGTGATCAGTTAAAGTAGAGGAGTACTCTATAAATACTAGTCCATTTACAATTTATCATGTTAGGATTGCATACTGGAAATCATGTGCTTCTTTTTCAGTTTCATCCATATCTGTTGTTTGTATCCCCTCATTCTTTGTATTGTGACACAGTTCTTAACACATTTCTCCTGACATTTAACAGAGGATTGCAGCATTAAAGGTCAGATTAGCATCACTCAGATCCTAAATATCTACTCATGAGAGAACAACATATTTCTTGTGGTGAAATCATGGTTCAGTGGTTAAAACTCTCACAGTGAGAAAGCTCCTGGTTTGAACTTTGGCGGAGGCCATTCTGTGTCAAGATTTCATCCCGATACGGCGTTTTTTTCCCACATTCCATAGATGACTGCATTAATTTTAATGTTCTGTATTCGCCATAAATGAGATTTAGATAAGGTGTCCAGGATAAAGCAATGCATGAATGTATGGTTAAATCTGGCTTGTAGTTTAAAGTGCTTTGAGTGATGAGTAAGAGTAGAAAGGTGCTGTATATGTCTGGCCAAGAGTTGCTGAGGTGATATTGCAGGAAATGTGGTGTCAGTTATTGTTTCAGGAGGCTTTTTTCTGAATACCAGCCATATGGGATGTTTTAAAAAAGCCAACACTGCCTCTTCACTGGTAATCCCTACCACTTCCTGTAAGATACTGGTCTCTGCTGCTGCTTTTTAATGAGGCAGTCTGCCTTTGGGTTATAAAACAACAAATGGCAGGCAAGGTGGAAGAGGAGGCAGCAGGCCATAGTTTTGTCCAGGATATACTGGGCTTCCACCTGGCTTGTTTTCTTTATTTCGCTTGCTTATAAAGAACATTAAACAGAATAATTACATGTTGGCTTCAGTGAAAGTGGATTTTTTTTACATTTTTAACCTTTTTAGTTTAACAACGGCTAGTTTCAAGACGAGAAAACGCGACTAGCTAGACTTAAAGCTTTAATTTCACTTATGGTAACACAATGTGCTGTTTAAAACTAGCGATGCTACCTCCATTTTACCTACAGTGTGGATGAAACAGACAGGGTAAACATCAGGCTAACCAGCGTTACTGTGCAGCACCTCATGTTGTACATTATGCACATTATACTCCAGCGAAGAAGAAAAAAAACACTTAAAATGCTAAATATTATATGAAAACATGTTTCTACAAAAAAATGTTTACATTATATTAAAATATGACAAATTAACATCCGAAAAATAAATAAATAGCGACTGAAAGTGTAGCACATTGTGCCGGACATTATGGATGCACATAATGTTCTATGTTCCTTTGTTATGGTACTTTCACCACTGTGGTTTTTGGTTTTTGTCAAATATTGTCTTTCTGTATGCAGTAAAATAATTTAAGCATCTTAAATCTTAAACTTGTCACTGTGTTTGTGTACTTGTCTATTTTCCCCCATATATACCCGTTGTGTATATATGCATTTATTGCTCAGTTATCATGTCAGACGTGTGCGTCCTGCTAAGCTGATCCACTTTTGTCCATAGCGTGTGCTGTGATGTTATGCAACATATGAAAAGAGGAACAAAGCGCTGCCAGCCTGAGCTGTTGCATGTCAGCCAGTGAGCTATTATTAGAGCACAGTTCTGGACGCATCCAACGGCAGGAAGTATGGCTGTGTATGGCAGTATTGTCATTTTTACTGCAGGTAGACACATACAAAAGGGCTCGGTTCTACTTTTGCATCCAGTGACCTCAGTGCCTTTGCTATAGCATCCCTAGTAGTGTGCAGTAGTGCAGTGCACATTTGTTTTTGTTATAGTAGTTTGCAGGACTCTGCAGACCGAATGCCTCTTTTATAGGGTTTGATTCAGAACAGACATAAATCATTTAGCATGTCACATATTACAGTGAGGGAAAATAGTTGATCTGCTGCTGAATTTGTAAGTTTGGTCAAGACATGAATAGTCTTGAATTTTTAATGATAGTTTCATTTTAATAGAGAGGGACAGAATATCAATCAAAAATCCAGAAAACATCTATTTAAAAAAAGTTATGCGTTGATTTGTACGTCACTGAGTGAAATAAGTAATTGATCCTCTATAAACCAGCCAGAGTTCAGATTGGCTGTGTACCCATGTGGCACACAGATTACAATCAATCAGTCGATCAGATACTCCTGATCTCAGCTTATATGTATAAGTTGCATAAAGCGCACCTGTCCACAGAATAATTTTCTTCCATTCCTACCTCTCCAACACCATAGGAAGGAGGAATGAACTGTCAAAAGACATTAGGGATAAGAGACGTGCACAATGCTGGAATGGGCTACAAGACAATTAGCAAGAAGGTTTACAATTGTTGGTGCGAGTATTCGGAACTGAAAGAAATACACTGCTCAAAAAGACTTTAATCAGAATATAGCTTCAAGTCAATGAAATGTCTGGGATATTGATCTGATCAGATACGCAGCAGTTTGATTCAGTTCAGTTGTATTTATATAGCGCCAAATCCCAAGAAGACTCGTCTCAATGCGCTTTATATAGGAAGGTAAGGACCCTACAAAAATACAGAGAAAACTGCAACAATCAGAATCCCTGAGAACAAGCACTTGGCGACATTGGGAAGGAAAACCTCGGCAGGACCGGGCTCATGTCGGGGCAGCCGTGTGCCACAGCCGGTTTGGGGTGAGGGGAGGGAGCAGGACAAAAGACGCATCATTGAAGAGAGCCGGAGGGCGTTGTTAATCAGTTTCATGTCCTTTGGAATTAATGAAATTAACAACAAGGCAACATTGAAACAACTTCCAAAACAGGAATGGTTTAATAGGTGGAGGCCACTGTCCTTTTTCCCTCTCTGTTTTTTGTGTTTTAGTGTTTTGGGTTTTTTTTTTGTTTAAACTAGTTTTGCATTTGGCCAGGCTCAGTATCACTACTGTCAGTATAAGGCAATACCTGGGGAAACAGCTGATTAAAATAAACATAATGATGCCACAGCGGAAGTGGAACTAAACACAATGAACATGGGACACCAGACCTCTTCAAAAACACACGAAGGGCGAGGGAGACTTAAACACAGGGGGAATCTAATAAACAATGAACTATAACAGGGCAACGAGCTTAGATAAGCTAATGAACTTAAACATAAACCATAAACATCAAAATATGTTACAACTCAAAACGCTAGGTCCAATGACCCAGGATCGTGACAGTAATAGTATTATTACTTCTGCTACTGATTGATTTGTTCTTCCTGAGATGTTGACTTCTGCTCCTTTATGCTGACCTGCGTATTCTTTGTGTCCCTTCAACTATGTGTCCTACACAGATATTGACTCCAGTGGAAAAATGGACCCTGACAAGCTGAATTGTGAGGAATCTTCAATCATAATTTGAGTGCAGAGTGACAGACCGCTCACTCCAAAACTGTCTGGACCAGTCTGCGAGTCAAACCACAACGATGCACTTCCAACTCCACGTAGTTCCAACACAGTCACTGTGGTGCTTAGGACTGGGGACTATTGGAGGACATCCGTTTCTCTGAGAGCCACCTGGGTGTGAAACTGATTGTGTCTAATGTTTTTGTAGTGGTGGATTTTGTTCCCATCATTCCCAGTATAGGCCTGTTCTTCCTTAATCGTTGTAAGGTCTGTGACTGTGGCACAAGTTACTGTATGTTATTGCACTCTACTGTACCAGTATTCTAAGGTCAAAACACAATCATTGTACTAATGATAGCAATAGCTGTAAACAGCTGACATTCACTTCCCAGTAACAACCCTGTGCCTTAACAATGATGTACACCAAGTGCAATTTGATTTCTAAAACTATTTTGTGGGTCACTTTTGAAAGTTCACACGCCAAGAAGGAAATTTACTGGAACCACTTTCATCTCATGCAAGCTGAGCAACTGAATCTTCTGCTTTCAGTGACGTTTCATACAATATTCCAGGCTGCATTAACCATCTAGGACCTGGCGTCCACATATTTGGACATCACATTTTGGGTTGTCTACACCAAAATACGAAGTTTTGCTCTACAAGGGCCTGATACCCACTTACGAGGACGTTATACTGCCACTGTTCTATTAAAATTTAAAATGAATGTCCTCATATGTGGCTCTCATTTTTCTCAGAAACAAATATAAGGTAAAAAAAATAAATAATTAAATCTGGTAATTCTTTGTTTTTACATTCATCAGATCCCAATCAGCCCAAATAGCAAAGAGAAATTAAAAATGCCATGAAAGAGTTCGGGTCTTAGGAGGTTAATATCATATGGGAACGTGCCCCCCTCTGTCCAAACACTGAAGTACAATCATGAAACTGAAGCTGAAACATTGATTTAAACCAATGACAGGTGAATCGATTAATGTTGATCACATTGAAGTCAGTTCTACAGCAAGGTGATTAGCACTATTCCCAGCATCCGGTTTCATGGAAGCCCTGTCTTGAAACCATCAGGACCCGAGGCGTCCTTCCCAACACGCTAATGCCAGACACAAGAGGACACCCCCAGTGTTTCTTCATGTCAGTGCCCTGACAGGTCAGAGGTGTTATGGTGTCGTGATCAGTGTCGCACTGGAGAAACACTGTGCATATATGATCAGTCTTGTGCCCTGAAGGAGAAGCAGCAGGCCTGTATCAGCTCCACACAACCCTGTGCAATTCATTCTAAGCAAATGATGTCCATCTTATTGGACATTTGTTCCTGGTTAATCCAAAGAGCACCTGCTGGAAAAGCGCATCTATGTGGTTATTATCACTTCAGTAATTAACTTTTGACGAAGAAATCGTGATCGTGAGCTGTTTTTGTGACTGAAGGTTTTCACACTGAGTTTAAGGTGGCAGTTTTAGACATCCTTTTAAAGTGAAATAATTCTAAATGATTGAAATAATTAAAGCAGTTATATTCAGTAACATGTAGTCATCAATGTTTAAAGGATACTGAGCATGGTTCTGCATTCTTTTGAATGGTGCAGTGTGAATCATGTGTACGGGTCATACCTAAGCAGTACTGACCCATTTATGGCAGAAGGACATTGATTTGCATCTGGAGGTAATTCACCAAACCAGCCACAGAAGTGTTTTAGACTCTTTGCAGTGTCGCGTAATGCTGTGGTCGGACAGACGCTTGTGGTTGGTTGATCGGAGCCCCTGTAACTCTTGGGATTTTTGATTTGATTCATGAAAACTGGTCACTCCAGAAATATGTATGTAAATGGCCTGTATTTGTATAGCGCTTTACTTAGTCCCTAAGGACCCCAAAGCGCTTTACACTACATTCAGTCATTCATGGCAAGCTACATTGTAGCCAGAGGCGAGGCTGCCGGACACTGGCACCACCGGGCCCTCTGACCACCACCAGTAGGCAACATGGGGTTAGTATCTTGCCCAAAGATATTTGGCACGCAGCCTGGGATCAAACCACCGACCTTCTGGTTAGTGGCTGACCTGCTCTGCCACCTGAGCTACAGCCACCCCAATGTGATGTAATGTATAAAGCCATGAGGATTTCTAGGTTGAAGGAAAAGAGCAAAATACAACTCAGTAACTTTAGAAAGGGAAGAAGAGCGCAGTGTTAGACAGAAAGCTCCTCTAGCCT
>VUQG01009753.1:1148-14653 GCA_015106755.1 Etia nguti | reverse complement strand
CATTATGAGCAAAAAAAAAAAAAAAAAAAAAAAAAAAAAAAAAAACTCTCAGAAACCTAGAATATTCTCGTCCTGAAATAACTTAAGAGATTTAAAATAAAATGATTTTAAAATTTATGAATACAATTTGTGAATAAAAAAAAATCCTCAATAGCAAATCTCTAATACAAAAAACAATCAAAGAATATATATATATATATTTCAAAAGTGTTGTTTTCAAGATGTAACAGAATTCTAAAGCATCATATATTAGAGTACCAACACAAAGGCTTATTTCACATGTGATATGTGCTCTCAGTATGTAAAACACTAACCTTCACTGTGTTTTTGGTGGAAGGTATGGTGTTGCTGCATTGTCTTCACCGACCTGTTACTGTGGGAACCAGCTCAGTGGTCTGGTGTTTAGTGAGTGTTTCAAGACATCTTCCAATGAAGGGACAAAGGACGTGAAAGGAGGAAGTGAAAAACAAAGGTGAGGCAGCAGATTGCTTTCTTTTGCTTTTGATGTCTAACTATAGCTACCGCTTCTCTTCTCTTTTAAACTTGTGTTGTCGTGTCATCACTAAAGTACATTTTAAAAGCTTAAAGCAAGAAGCTTTTTGTCCTGGATAACTTCTTTTCTCTTCCAGTGCCTTGAACTTACCTCTTGGAAAAGCAGAAGATAGAAGGATGGCACTCTACAGAACTGAAGGGCCATTTTTGCACAACATTAGTGTATTTACCTCTCCAGCGAGAGTGGAGGTTGGGAAGACTTTTGTCATTGAAGTGAAAGGAAACCTCGCTGGACGTCCCAATAAGCCGCAAGGTCAGCTGCTGCAGTGTTTTACAACAATGAAGTTCTTTGAAATGCAACTCTTGAACCCCCCCTCCCCCACGTGCTTTAATTAAGTTAGTCCCTGATTTGAAAAGGTTTGTTTCAATTAAGAGAATGCATGAATTATTAGTTTACACTGTCAGGTATTATTTGTGTGTCTGTATCTGAAATTTAATGTAATTTACTTTTATCCTACTGTGTATTTTCTGTGGTCTTACATAATGTAGAACTTGTAGTTTTGGCTTCTATAAATTGGACTTTTATTATTATATCATATTATTTTTTGATATAAATTATTGCAAGTATTTATATATTTAAATATATTTAAATATATATATATTTAATATATATTTACAATAATTTTTCAGTATTTTTTCCATTCTTTATTTTTTAATTTAGATTTAAATGTTTCCTTAAAAAATAGTTATACTTATCAAAATTTATTACATGTTTCAACACTAACTGAACAAGCAGCATCAAACATATTTTTGTTGTTACAGTTGTATGGTGTGAAGTCATTACAAGTATCTAGTATGTGTTAAATTTTTGATATATATTGTACATTTGAACATAATATAATTTGAAGAATTTTCATGATAACTTACAATGTAGTTCAAATAAATAGGTTTTAAAATTATTCAGATTTTTTTTCTTTTGTTGAGAAACCCAGTTTCTCTATATTTTGCTGGACAATACTTTATTCAGAAAGTTAATGCACTGCACTGATGCTTGTTAATGAGTTTAACTATGTAGGAGTATATACTAATAACCTCTGGATATTTGTGCAGTATTTCCATGATTTGTAGAATTTTATGTACTTTATATCAAAGCTCTTTTTTTAATCCTTTACATGAATATTTGTGTGATTTCCAGGCATTCTGGGTCTTAGCAGCCAGGCCCTGTCCTATGTCACTGTGGAGTCTCTGGGGATGACCCTAAAGGTCAACGTGACGGATGATGGCTCCTTTACTGTGTCATCCGATTGGATTTTGAATGTTGCAGGCAAATACGAAATAAGTAAGTTCACCAGAGAAAATTTCATGTGTTTGCTGGTGATTTTTTCATCGGTTAATTACTCAAGAAAGGGATCATGTATGAGTAATCCTGGCTGCTCTATTTGTATTTTTTGTCTTCTGTTTTCTTTTTAGACGTCACTGTTTCCAACCCTCTCTCCACACTCTCCTCCACCCTCCACTTGTACATCTTGCCAGCCTCTCCAGGAAACCTAACGATGTCTTTGCTCCACGGCCCCCGTGATGTCCCCTCCTGCATCCCCACGGTTCACTTGGACTCGAACGGTGTGACTGACAGTGTGGCTGCATATCGGGCCGATCCCATCACTCTTCAGGCGTTTGTGAGTGACGGATTAGCAGCTGAGTTCTGCTGGAGATTTACTCACAGGGAAGAAGAAACAGCTCCCCTTTCACAGCCACACTGTCTGAACAGCACGGTGGTAAGTCAGGCAACAATAGCCCTAAAATGAGTCTAAATTAATTAACTTGTCAGGTTTGGCTTTAAATGGAAATAGCTGTTTTGGGATTTCTAACAGGAAATTGATTTATGTGTTTATTATGTTAAGATCATATATACAGTTTGGCCTGTTTGTGATTTTCCAGTAAGAAAGTGAGAAATATAAAAATATTATATATCTAAAATATAAATAAGAAAGATGTTTTGCTCACTTAAAATGTCAGCTTTTCAAAGAATTTTATCAGCTGTGCATGTTAGCTATAAAAAAGAAAAAAGAAACAACCAAAAAATATATACAGTAAAATAACTGAATATTCAAGATATATAATAAATTATTTTTGTTGTTTTTGCCCTCTTTTTCATGTATTTATGTATTTTTTTTAATGTATTTTTAAAAAACATTTTCTTTAGATTAATACTCATCTGGTAAATCCAGTAACTCTTTTTTTAACCATTTGCATCTAGAGTTTTCCAAAAGAATCATAATGCATAAATAATCAACTAAAAATACTGGAAAAATGCAACAAAGAAAAAAGCTCTTAATGAAACTTTTATTCAGGTTTTATTACTCGTTTCCTGCTTATTTAGGAGTCACAGCTTAGTATGCTGAATTTGCAAAATGTGCATAAGGCTCAAAATGACTGATTAGTATAACTACGTATTTGTGAGTCATTGCACAACTCTTCTGCGGTGACAGGAAAAAGAGCAAACCTTGATGCGCTCATTAAAGCTGATCAAAGCTCATCAGAGCTTAGTTTGTTTATTCAGAGCCACTGGTGTGTTCAAACTGAGATAAAGTAGAAGGTTAAGTGTTCAAACAGTAGCCAACACCATAAATCTGCAGGACTTATGGACTGAAAAAAATGCGGTAACACTAGTGAGCCCAGAATGGCATATATACTTCTAATGCAGAAAATAAGCTTTGCAAATAACAATTCATGGAATTCATCTTCTTGTTGGAGGAATGCTGTTCTCTCTAGGTGATCTGATTTTTGAATCTCCAGCTCAACAGCAGGAACAGTTCATCTGAAATATCCCTCATCCTTCAATGCACTGTCATGTTTTTTAATCTGAAAACTTAACACTTCTTATCATTTTCAGAAGTGGACCTTTGAATCAAAGGGAGTTCACGCAGTGTCAGTGAACACATCCTGCGTCTATGGATGGAAGGAGAAGACAGTACATGTTGTGAGTTCTCAGCTTTCAGTCATTAAAAAATGCAACGGTTTTGTATGAATTATGCTAGTATTAATAAAATAAAGGTGCAAGTAACTAAAACATTTTATAGTTCTCATTTTTAGAAAGGCTCAGTATGTTTAAAACAATAGCTGGCATTTTATAACCGAGGGAAATGAGAGATACAAGATTTTAAAAGCGTTTATGCTCTTTGTGTTCTTTCTTCAGTGAGAAGAAAAATCAAATATGACCAGAGATATCCTTTAATCTCACATTGGTGTGTGTCTTTGTGTGTGTGCTTTCTGTATGTGGTCTTGCAGGTGGTCTTATCTCCCGGCTGCTCTCACCTTAAAGGGATCTTGTGCGGGAATCATTTAACTACAGGTGAGATTGTTTCTGTGAGAGCTGCTCACCACCATGAAAAACCTGCTTGTCCTCAACCTCACACTGAATGTACCCCCCACCTATGAGAGTGACCACAGCACCATAGAAAAGGACTCTAAGCATGGCAGCATTACATATGCTTACATTCTCATTTGTTGGCATGGTGGTACCCTCACATGTCAAACCTTGATAACCTTCACATCTCCGACCACTCCAGCTGCAATTTACACTCAATCGCCACTGTTGTAGGACGGTATCGCCTCGCAGGATCGATCCTCTCCACCGCCATCATTCATCAGTGGTGTCTCGAGGCTTACTAGGAGTTCATGCATCCATACATTCAGAATTCATCCATGGGAGGTCATGCCAGGCCAGGCACGTGGGGTCGAGAGTAATTCGGGGTGTTATTTTCAGTCACGTTGCTGTGATAAACAGGGCAACTGTGGAATGGGGACGTTTCTATCACAAGCCTTTAACCCAGACAGTCAGCTCTGTTTTCAAACACAGATCTGGGTCAAGATCCAGTTGGAGAGCTGGAGTTAGATATTCAAAAGCATTAGGTTTTATTTTAGTGGTGCAGCAGGGTCAAACGTGCCTGCCTCGCTGCTGGTGAGCTCATCACTGCTGCACACAGGAAATGCAGCTACACGACAGGAGCACAGGAAGTGGTCACGGTTTAGCTTTTCAACCACAATAGGACGGTTGCATTCAAGCGTCAAGCTGAGAATCAAGTGTTTTACTTGAGGTGTGAGAGTGTGTACAAAGAACAGGAAGCTGTCACCACAAGTGAGACTAAATCTAAAATGGTAACCACTGAGGAGTCACAGCGCTGATGGCAAATGTTTCTATCTTTTGTTGTTGTTGTTATCTTTAATTAGTGTCATTATCTTTGGTATGATTTATCTGTAATCACGATGTGTGTCTCTTATCCTTAGCTGTTTGGATTTTTTTAGCAAGGCAAGCATATCCTACAAATACAGATATAATCTTCAGAGCTGTGACTGACATACCAGATCCAGTGGAGTTCCTCTGGCACTTTGGAGACTACACATCAGCCACAACTACCTCTAGGACCATCACTAGAAAATATCTAAACCCTGGAAGGTAATAGCGAGACACATGCAACATTTTCAAAATACAAAAATTAGAGGTTTTTTTTTAAATAAGCCAGAGCTTACAAATTGTTCATCCAAGGTTTCATACTTTTTGTTTTTCAAATCCTGACAGTTAAAAAAAAAAGTCAACAAAACTGTCACAAAGGTAAAACATATGAAGTTGTTTTACATGCATAAATCTTAACTTGCAATCTAACAGTCATAACAGAAACTGGCAAACAACTAGCATCACCCAGCCTCTGCTGGTTGATCCTTCTCGAGCCTTCTAAAGCAAAAAAGAAGTTCTTCATCCCCACATTATTACATGCACCAAGGAGGTTATGATTTTGGTAGCATTTGTGTGTCATTCTGTCTGTAAAAACGATAACTCAAAAGGTTTTGAATACATTATGATTAAGAAAATCAAGCACAATGTGAACTGAGCTAACCCCTCTCAAATCCGACCTTTCATCACCATAGGTATAATGTGTCTGTAATCATGTCACATGGTGAGATGGCCGTTACCTCTGACGTGTTCCCGGTGGTAGTCCAGAGAACAGTGAAGCTCAACAGGCTGGTCCACCGGGCCTCGGTTTTGCAGAATCATACAGTGGTGTTCAGTTGCCGGGTAAATGTGGGGACCGACGTCAACTTCCTGTGGAGCTTTGGGGATGGAACAAGCCGGTCTGGACAGAGCACAGAACGGCACATCTTCCACAGGTGAGTCAGAGAGTTTAACAAGACTTTGGGCTTTCATTCTCCTTGTAAACTCAAATCTAACTTTAAGTTTAGATTAAGTTAGGATTAGGATTCTCTAATTTTATATTTTCCTTTTACAAACTTGTTAGTGTGTCTCACTATCGGTCTTTCAGATAAATATTAAAATCACACGTAACCTAACACAAGTATGCTTACTAAACGTGTTTTTCCTCCTCAGAACAGGAGAGTTCAGAGTCGAAGTGACGGCGTCTAACCTGGTCAGCTCTGCTTCCCTGAGCAGCTACATCTTTATTGTGGACCAGCCTTGTCAGCCTCCACCTGTCAAAAACATGGGGCCTCTTAAACTACAGGTAGCTCTTTGTCCAGACCCCACAAGTACACTATGGTGGAGCATAGTTAATAACAGACAATATAACCGTCTCATTGCACCTAGATACGAAGATATGAGGTTGTCCATCTGGGTGTGACATATGAGACGGAAGTGGACTGTGATGTATCAGGAGGCCTTCGCTACTCCTGGACTTTATTTGACTCTGCAGGCCGGGCAGTGCCGCTGCCTCTCACAGACACACACAGTCAGACCCTCATAGTGCAGAGCCATCTCCTGCAGTATGACACCTATACGGCTACAGCCAGGGTGTGTAATAAATGAGAACAATTACAGTAATAATTACAGAAGAACTAGTTAAAGGCCGGTCTCTCCATTTCAAGTCGTTATTTCTGTTGCTATGCTATTATTACGAATGATAGAGGCTTGTGTTTCTCCTGCAGGTTCAGGTCATCGGCAGTGTTGTGTACAGCAACTACAGTGTGAAGGTTCAGGTGATGCCAAGCCCTCCTGTGGCTTTCATCCAGGGTGGCACCAACATCTTCCTCAACAACAGCAACACCATAGTAACCCTGGATGGGCAGGCATCTTACGATCCTGACTTTCCCACAAACCCACTCAGGTAGAAATTGGGCCCTGACACCTTTAATAGACAACAAGCCAGAAGACGTTGCCTCGATGAGGAAAAACAGATAAGAATGTTCACTTTCCTCTGGTTTTAAATGTTTATGAAAGTGGTTGCTTTCAAATTCTCCTCGCTACCTCAGCCGTAAGTTTAGTGTTCAGCTGAAGGTTTGCTGAGATTTTGCTTTCTAGGTCCTCCTCCTCCCGACCGAGGGTATCTTACTCACTATTTAACTCCTGGATCAAAATTCAGTTTGTCCTGTAGCATGAGACTTTTCCTCTGCCTTGAGCAGTTCATGATGGGTGTGTTCCTGTTGCTGCAGCTGCTCACTTAGCTGCGCTATCCAGATCCACTCCTTCTGAAGCTGGTTAGTGAGCTGTGTCCACAGAAAGCTATTCTCTCTCATCTCTGTGTTGCAGTTTGGGTGCCTAGAGTCTCATTTGTTTTTTCAAAGTCCTTCGGCTGCACTTCTGGCACACACAACATTTGCCAGTAGCATATCTGAGCTGTAATTGCCAAAGGTCGCCAAGATTGGGCTCAGCTATAAATAAATAAATGGCAAAAATTGCCCAAAAAAATGTAAATATTATATTTTGGTGGATTTTCCTGCATCTTAGTCATTTTTATTTGTATTTGTGTCACCTTGAGAAGATTTATGTGTGTTTGGAAGTTAACACAATTTCTGATATTCTCCGTATAGCTACAGTTGGGCATGTAAACCAGTGAGCACCATCACCAGCTCCTGCTTCAACCAGCACATTCCCGCTTCGTTGCCGGTGCTCAAATTTCCCGCCAGCTTCTTAAAAAGCAACTTTGACCAGTTCCAGTTCACGCTCACTGTCCACAGCGCAGAGCGTTCAGCGTCATCAGAGACCTTCCTCACTGTAACATCAAACCTCATCGGGTGTGACCTCTTAATAAAGTGTCCATTGAACCATTTAACTGAATAGAATCAAATAGAAGTGTTTGATTAAAAACAAGCAATTCTTAAGTGACGTTTAACATGCACCTAAATGCATCCGATCCAGGAAGGTGTCCGTTTACTGCCCTGAGTGTTGGGGAGACCGTGTGAACTGGGAACGGTCTTTCTCTGTCGGTGCCACGTGTGAAGACTGTCACATTCCTGCACAGCACATCCAGTACACCTGGAGTCTGTACCTGGTAAATGCTTCATCCAAGCCTTTCACAGAAGGTAAATTCAATTCTGCCACTTTGCAAGAAAATTCCCAGAAAAATTCCCCTAAAAAATGGAAATGAAATTAAAAAAATAAAATCTTGTGTTCTATTCTAGTCCCCTTTTGCTACACAGTAGATCTCAGCACCATGTCTGCCATCATGGAAAGTCCTGCCACCTCTACTCTACACTCTCCTGTTACAAATATGTCGCAGAACACCCATACGACCCCTTATTCATCTTCTTCACCTGTTACGGAGGCTACCTTTGAAAGTGTGGCCAGAAATGGTGATGTGGACCTGGCTGATAATGGGACATCAACAAACAGGAGCAGAGACACATCAAACAAAGCTGGTTTGTTATTAACTGTATAAACAAATATATATATATGACTTAGAGCGTACCACTCTGTCACTAAATGTGACTTCTTTCCTCACCTCGCAGGTTTGTCAGAGTCTAGTCCACGTGTTCTCAACAATGATGGTGTCCTATATTCCGACTACTTGGGCCAGGGGGACATTAGCAGTGAAATCCTGGTGGAGCCTGACTCCTCTGCCGACTGGGACTTTTCTTTTCCTGTTCTGGAGAGTGGCAATGCGGGTGGTCGACTAGGTGAGAAAATATGAGCTTTATCTAAAATCGCTATATAAGCTCAGTCTATTTAAGTTATATATAATTTGATGCTGTTAGTGCAAAATTGAGATTTAAACTGATTAATTTAGAATAAAAATACAGTTTGTGAAAGAGTTTTACCAACCTGGAACCAACACGAAGAAAATTCCCATCCTAAATAAATAACTTTTTCCAAATATAAAGAATATTTTTCAGTTATATGGGGCAATATTATGCTGCTTGATTGTTATTATTTTTGCACTAAAGCTGGTTGTGTTACAGATTCAGATTATGGTGCTCCCTTTCCAAGCGCAGAGGAAGGAGACCCAGGGATGTCAGCAGGAAGACCCAGAGGTACAGTTCATATCTACGATCACTGTTTATTTCTTATCTGAGATGGTTGTTTACTCACTCACGATTGTTCCCAGGTGAAGATGGTGGGAGCTTCAGCGCGGGAGACGTCTCGATGTTTAATATGGGATTACACGAAGATGAAGGGAGTAATCTAGTGGATCCTAAGCCTTTTGTGGCAATTCAGGCACCGACTTTGCTGGACTTACCTCGAAACCCTCTGAACAGAGGCCTCTTTGAGTCCTTTACTTACACAGGTACATTATGCAGAAAAATTCCTGCTTCTGTGCCACTGTGTCAGCATTTAGTCATGGATTTTCCCTTTTTAAAATCTCTACAGGAATCTCCTGTTCTTTTCTCAAGATCAAGCCCTTCAGTCTGAGGCCCAGGAGCAGATATATGTTGGAGGTCACTGCCAGTAAGTTTGGGGATGGCTCCATATAGATGAACCCAGGCAAACCCAGTTATTAGAGATGTATAATAACAGGATAATGGGACAAAATGCCAAAATCACAGACATATATTTTTGTTTACATTTACTGCAGTACTGTAACATGACATAACATAATAATGCCCACATTGCCTTTAAAGTCCATCTCCATCTGTTAGTGATCCTCTTGATTGTTGTCTGATGAATTGAGAATCTCAGAGCAGGCGACTGGGCCGGACTCAGCTGTTCTTACAGACCAATCCTGTTCCAGAGGGCTTGACGTGCCAGGTGCAGCCTGTCAGAGGACTCGAGTTACACACACACTTCAGCATCTTCTGCACCTCAGGGAGGGAGGTATTTCCTGTTGCATGCTTTTAACACTGTTCCTGCTTATTCGACCTTGCCTGCTGTGTTTGATGAAAGATTTTCAAAGAGGATTTTTATTACAAGACATTGCCACTCAGTGCTCAAAGTTCAGAGCTGTCTGCCAGTGATTGAAGTAAACCTCTTCAGGGCTCTCCTTGATTCCATAATTTAACCTTGGTCCTGGCATGTCAATCTTCACAGAAATGTGTGTGTGTGTGTGTGTGTGTGTGTGTGTGTGTGTGTGTGTGTGTGTGTGTGTGTGTGTGTGTGTGTGTGTGTGTGTGTGTGTCTGCCAAAGGACTTACTGTATAAGTACAGCTTCAGTGTAGGAGACCGACTCCCCAGGACACTGTACCAGGGGAGAGACTTCCAATATTACTTCAGCCTTCCCTCAGGTGACCCCAGGGATGACTATAAAGGTAAACACACAAAAACACACTGAGTGCTTAAGGAGCATTAACAGAATTAATATTTTTTTAATATTTCCTTATTTTTTTTATTGCTCTTATTACTGTCGTCTCCACAGTAACTATTTACACAGAAATAAGAAGCAGTACGTATGGTTCAGCCACCAAACCCTGTCCTGTCACAGTACAAGTCCAACCAAGTTTCCTCAGAGACACCTCACTTTCCTCTTCCCGTCATGATCCTGATCTTGTGCTGTAAGAACCCCCCACATGATCACATTATGATGATATGATATGCAGATTTCTCACACTGTCTACTTAAGAGGGCCTGCTGGGGATTTAAACAGCACTGAGCTGGAGGACACTCAGGGATTTAATGCTGTCAGCCTAAAAGCTGCTGCTAAGAACAACTGCATGTGTTAAACTACAAAGCATCATTCTGAGAAAGTCAACAATAATACAGATTTTACAGAACGTGCAAATCTTACTTTTACCATCTCCAGGTCGGAGTCAGGTCTTAGGAACCTGTCGGCTCTGGTGCAGCTTGGGAACAGTGTGGAGATTCGTAACTACATCAGCCTCCTCTCCAGCATCCTGAACAGACTCAGCCTGGAAATGGAGGCCAACACACATGCACAGAGGCACATGCGCACTGTGCTCATTCGCACCTTGTGTGAGCTCAAGAGCAGCGATCAGGTAAACACACCGACAGCACGAGTGATAAAACACAACAATGTTCTTTTTCTGTTTTACAACCCTGGGAGGAAGGCTGGTAGCATTAAAATCAACTTTTGATCGAAGAAAAGAAAAATCAAGCATCTCACATGGCTCTGAGGGGAAAAAGAAGGAAAGAGAAGAAATCAAAAGACAACTAATAATCAGTGCTCGTTTAATCCTCTGAATGCAATACTGGTGTATAAACACGTGGAGAGTGAAAAGAGGTGAATGAACAAGACACATCCAGTGCATCATGGGAAGCCCCCAGCAGTCTTAGTGTACTGCAGCGTAACTAAGAGAGGGTTCAGGGTCACCTGATCCAGACCTAACTATAAACTTTATCAAAAAGGAAAATTTGAAGCCAAATCTAAAAAGGAGAGAGGATGCCTGTCTCCTGAATCTGTGTAAGTGCAGACTGTGGCTCAGGAGGTAGAGCAGGTCATCTACTAATTGGAAGGTTGCTCCACTCTGCATGCCTGTTATACTAAACCCAAGTTGTGCTCCAGTGAATCCACTAAAGAGTGAATGTTTGTGGATGTAGTGTTTTTATGAATGAGGCATGTTGTATAAAGTGCTTGGAGTGCTGATGTAAAGTAGAAAAGTGCTGTATAAGAACCAGTCCATTAACCGTTAATCATTCAATTATGTTTCCATTCTAGGAGTCAATGACAGACAATATTTGCATTCTGAACGACCTGCTACGAGTTACAAGTCAGGTGAGTGGTTGGACTCCCAAAACCAAACTGGGAGCTGGGTTGTAGATGCTAGATTGTTTCTCATACTTCCTTTATTCCTTTTAGGTGGCACTAGCGAGCGCCAAACGAGTAACAGCTCACATTCAGACTATCTCAGAGCAGTTTTCTGCATCTAGCTCTCCTCGCCGCTACCTTATAAACCAGAAGGTGCTCAATACAATGCTCACCCTGCTTTCACACAGCCTTCAGGTAGTGATTAGTTGCACCTTCACACCTGACATTACACAAGAAGACTCAACTGCTGATGAAAAGCTAAGAAATGACGAAAACACTCCAAACAGCAGTGCCTTAAACTCATCCACCGGTGGCCACATCAAACAAGGAAGATCACCTCCAGCAAAGCAAGCGGTGAAGCTTTTAGCTCATATTCTCCAGGCTGCGTCAGAGCTCATGCTGGTGAGACAAAACACATTTAAAACTATTTCTCCACAGTTTTACCTTATTAAGGAAATTCATCCTCCTTGGTTTTTTTGTTTTCCAGAAGTACATCTTGTTTCATGAGACCAAGGAGCACAGAGTCAGCAGCAGCCTCATTAATTTGTATGCTGCATCCCAAAACAACACCTCCACAGTCATAAACAGTGGCTCAGTCAGGGTCTACATGCCTGCTTCTTTCATCCAGATTCTGTTTCTCCAGCATGGACCATGTGTCCTCACTGTGCTCACTGAGCTCGCCCACAGCCCTTACACCTGGGCCAATCCTACACAGGTGAGACCGGCTCAGTTGTTGCACATACAGTGATTTAACCCTGTGACTTGCTGAAACATCTACATCATCAGTGAAACTTTTAACTCTAACGCTAACCCCTTTATAGGTTTTGTTTGTTTAACATAAACTGTGAACGATAAGTTTTCTGCCCGTTATTTCATCGTTCAGCTTAACAGGGTTAAAGGTAAGACATATCTCTTACTTATTCTTTGGATTTCCAGTTAAGTGGACCAGTGGTTGACCTGAGTCTGTACAAGTGCAACACAAGGAGAAGGATCCACATTTCCTCCCTCATTCAACCAATCAACACCGAGCTTCGTCACCAGCAAAGAAACGTGAGCTGCCGATTGTCCTTTTCTGTTGTTTGTGGAAAATGAGAAGTTCTTCATAATAAGATTTTTTTTTAAAGAAATTCTTGAAACGTGCAGTGTTGTAGCTTCACTCCAACAACACGAGACTCCATTTCTGCTGCAGAAAAGCTCTTCATGGGAGTTCGACCTCCTGCGCAGCCAGGTCAACTACCACAGTTTCAACATTACCCAGGAACACTTGCTGCAGTCCATCCAGCTCACTCTAGTGTTCAGACCCACGACCAAAAAGGCGTTCCCCCTCATGCTGCTCTTCAGGTATCACTACAGCACCGTGTTATACTCATACTAGGATAATAACAGAATAATTTGAATGAGTTTTGACTGAAAGGTGAGAATATGGCACATATGTAACTGTGAGTGTCCACTGTATCAGGATGTTTGAAAGGCCAACTCCTAGAATGCACCATCTAAACAGGATTTACAGGTGGGAGAGCAACACCTCGCGCATCACTCTGCCCTCATCCTACCTCAGTGGTAAGACCATTTTCTGTTTCTGTCTCTTCTGCCCTCCTGGTCTTTCCTTCTGCTAAATTCCCTGTCCTTTTAAAAAAAAATGTAGACTGTTCATCTATTTGTGGACTGAAAAATCTACCCAGAATCTCAGTTATACTTACTAGAAATCAATTGATCCATGTTATATTTTTGTAAAGGCTTTAATGGAAATAACATCATGTGTTTTAGCTGAGTAGTATGAGTCAGTCAAGTCATCTTTCTAACATGTACCTGCTTTGAGTAAGTTCGTTGGGAAATATTGTAACAAATTCCCAAAATTTGCAGCTGCAGGTGTTGGTCATTTGGCACTACTTAATGCTGATTTTGGGAAAGCATCCAGAGGAAATCACCTGACTGAAGAGATAAGCTACAGTCTGACAGTCGAAAGCAGTCTGTGTTTGTCCTGGGACTGCCATCAGGGGGCCTGGACACATCAGGGCTGCAGGACACAGCTAGCAGACACAGATTCAGCTGTCAGCTGCAGGTAAAGAGTCTGTGTGTGTGTGTGTG
>VUQG01009752.1:13550-30862 GCA_015106755.1 Etia nguti | reverse complement strand
AAATAATTTTGTATATATATATATATATATATATATATATATATACGTATATATATGTATGTATATATATATGTATATGTATATGTATATGTATATATATATATATACACACATATATATATACACACATATATATATACACACATATATATATACACACACGTGTATATATATACACATACGTGTATATATATACATATACGTGTATATATATATATATATATATATATATATATATATATATATATATATATATATATATATATGTATATATATATGTATATATATATATATATATGTATATATATATATATATGTATATGTATGTATGTATATATATATTTCTGTGTCTAACCATTTTCATGTTCATGCATCCATCTAACTAATTCTATGTGTGTGTGTTTGTGTATGTGTGTGTGTGTGTGTGTGTGTGTGTGTGAGGGCGACTTTGAGTCAGAAAATGTTTCCTGAGAAGCGTGGGAGTATTAGCTGGGTGGTATGGTACAGTAGGTGTGGGTATGTGTCTGTGTGCATTCGCATAGCATGTGTGTGTCAGGCCTGTGGTGTCATGCACAGGGTGGGTCGCTTGTGTAACTCGCACACTATCTCGATGCCAAGAGGAAGAGCAATCAGTGAGCAGAGAGGAACCGAAGGCAGGGAGGAGCTCGGGGCAGACAGAAAAAGATGACGACAAGGATACAGACAGAGACAGAGAGAAGAGAGGAGGGGGGCAGTGACACATCCATAAACAGGCAGAGCATCAGTGAACAAAGTGGAAGTGATAGTTTACAAGCGGGAGGACGGTTAACGTCTTAAAAAAGGAGGGGACATCCTTTTATAAGGTAGCTGTTTTATAAAAATAAAAAAAGAAATCACCCCTGCACACAAAGTCCAGGTTAGTTTATTTCTGCTGCAAAACTGGCCATTTAGACATGGGAGTCTACAGGGATTCACTCACCTTTGGAGTCAGCCTCCAGTGGGTATGTGAGGAAACTTCAGTTTTCAGCCCAGGGGCTTGGTGCTGCAGGTCCACACCAGATTTTCACATTAAAAAATTTAATTATGTAATCAATTATAGTAAACTTTAGAAACTAAAGGCATCCTTTTTATATTTTTCTACATATTTAAGTAACGTTTCTTCACTATTTAGGCTGTTTGTGTGCAGCCAGATGATCACCTGCAGTGTGCTGAAAGTGAGGCACAAACAGGAGAGCTTGAATCTGTGGAGGTAAAGTCTGTACTTGTTGTGCTGAGGTATGTGAGATACAAATACCTCAGCTTAAGAAATTAAGATTTGTAAGTTACTGAGAATTTATTAATTGCTCAGGATTTCCCCATTTAGACTGGCTTCAGCGACCAAACCACGAGAGACCTCAGATTTGACTAAAATACCTAAAAATCTAAAAATAGTGAGGTATTTAGAGCTGATTTAACATTGTCAGCTGTTGAACAGCTTCTTATGTGGGAAGGTACGCTGTTTCAGAGCCCAAGGACAATAACCTCAAAGGTCGCCTTTAGCTTTTAGGTGAGGGCACTGAGGGAAGTCATTGGAATGATGACCTCAGTGACCTGGAGGCGAAATACAGAGTTAAAACATCAGTATCATGGAGCTAATCCATTGTTTAAAATCTATTCAAAACTTCGCAGGCAGCCAGTGCGGCCGAGTTAAAACAGGAGTGATCTGCTGCAATATGAGCCATCTGCAAGCGAGAGAAAGTGGAACTGGGCAGTAAATGTCCAGCTGAGAGGCGATAGAGGATAACAAATGAAGGACTTTTCAAGATCAATAACAGATTAAATGTGAGAACAAATAAACTGAATCCACTGGAGATCTAATCTGTGTTGCACTTTGGTTTTCTGTCTCTCTGCAAACAGACTCATTTCCCCTTTAAACATATCAAAATTGTATTCACTAGATGAACTGAAGGAGCAATATTTTTTCACTATAATTTAAAATATTTTAGATACTTTGTGATAACATCTACACAGTTTTTCATAATTGTTAGTTGGCACATAAATCTGAACACGAATAATTAGCATGTATAAAAGTTGATCGTTTTTAAAGGTTGCCTTTTTTTGCCATGAGGCTTTGTAAGACATCTTTTAAAATCTGAAAAGAATATTAATAATAAATAAAAATAATCAACTTTAGAAAAAATATATGATTGACTGTATGGTCCTTTGAAACTTCTGAGGATTTCTTTGCTTGTTGATTTACAGCAAAAAAGAAAAGAAAAAAAAGAATGACGAGTCTGATTATAGCGTGGGTTTTACTCACTGTAATGAGTTAATTGTTGTTCTCAATAGCAGGTCTGGACCAGAGTGGCAGCGCAACTACACAGTCAGCTTGCTGTAATCTGGTCTTGCAAAAATTAGGCAAGATGATCTGCTTTACATCATCAAATCCATTTTAATTTGACTCTGAGAAAGTGGCAGCGCTGGATATACATATAGTTATATTAGTTCTTTTTTTTTCATGTTTCAGTCTTAACCTGAATATGTGGGTGCAGAGACGAGCTGTGTTCACTGACAGTTGTTTTCATAAGTGTGCTGAGCTCGTGCAATGATTTCAAACTTGTTTGTTTCTAAAGTAGATCAGACTTTCAGTTTTGCATTTTGCTCAATACTGAAAGTCTGCACTAACTTTTTTTTTTTTTTTTATGAAACTCCCCAGTTCTTTGTAATTTCATGTTGAGAAACATTTTGAATTGCTCTGTGCACACACAGTCTTTCACAGAGTAGTGAATTCCTCCACATCTTCACTCCTAACATTTCAGATTTCACCAGATGTTTTGCTAGCATTGCATAACTTTTCCAGTGTATTGTTGCCTCACTGTCAATTTTTTTGAAACGTTTTACAGAACTGTATGACTGTTGGTGCTAAATTAAAAAATTTACTCATCTTAACCATTTAATATTCAATTCAATTCAATTTTATTTATATAGAGCCAAATCACAACAACAGTTGTTATGAGCAAGAGCTTTGGCGACAGTGGAAAGGAAAAACTCCCTTTTAACAGGAAGAAATCTCCGGCAGAACCAGACTCAGGGAGGGGTAGCCATCTGTCGCGACCTGTTAGGTTGAGGAGCGGAAGACAGGACAAAGACACGCTGTGGAAGAGAGCCAGAGTTTAATAATAATTAATTGCAGAAATGTGTATTAACACAGAGCGAGTGAAACAGGTGACTGAAGAAGAAAGACTCGTGAAAGACTCATCATGGGACTCGCCCAGCAGCCTAGGCCTATTGCAGCATCACTAAGGGAGGATTCAGGGTCACCCTATCCAACACTAACTATATATCCTAATATGATGCATTTTTTTTCTGTTTTCCACTGATAAAACAGCTTTAACGATTCTATAAATCACTGGATTTTGGATTATTTTAATTCATACGTCCTTTTATATTTAAATTGTGGACCCACATCCAAAACAGAAGCCACACTGTTGTGTTTTTTTCAAATGTGAGCAGCTTGCCTCATGAATTCATTATCCTTCCATTAGTTTCAGTCCTGAGAGGTGACATTATTATTGTTTGAAACGTTCCTAAAATGCAATTGACATGAAATTTCAGCTGATTTGATGCACTTCAAGCTACCAAAGCAACAAGAAGCACAAATCATTTTCAGACACGACAAACTTCAGCAGCATTCAGATAATAAATCCTTTAAATGTTTGTTTGCTTTTACAGCAACACTTGAATGCAGTGTGACTGTGTTTTCTCCAGAAACATCACTAATATAGTAGAAAATAATTATATCCATGCGTTTCCTTATAGTTAAAAGACTTAAAATTTTGACCTGAATAGTTAACATTTTGATGAAGCACAAGTGTTATTATTTCCACCAAGAAGTTTATGCCTGTAGGTCTGCAAATATGATCGGTTGAAAGGTTTTGAATGAATTCTGATAAAACTTTGTGTCCATTAAAAACAGGCTTACATCCACCAAGGTCTTCAAAGTCAACTTAATGATTTATTGGTCGAAAATTGACAAAATAACTATGATTCTTACAATTGTGGTGTGTTGTCACAGCTTCATATATCGTGTCACAATTGACCTTTGATCTCTCCTTTAAGGGTCAATAGATCGATCTGAAGGTCAAAGTGATTATAATGCTATATATAGCTAATTTAAGCTATGTTATGTTTCTTACTGTCATTGTTTGTATTGACAGCATCCAGGCACATAAAGAATCATATATGGAGATTCTGTATGGAGATTATGTTATTATGACTTTATGTACATTGCAGTAATCGTTTAAGTAAATAACAATTTGAATACATGAATGCCACGCATATATATTATATACAAATAAATAAAAAAATAATCATACTCAAAATTATATCAAGTTTATTAAAATAACAAAATCCTGCACTTTGCACTTATTTTTACTGCAGTGGAAGGTTATTGCAAAGAAATAACTCACTCCTGGTTGTATTTTTGTATCTCTTTACATCACATCATATCATATCATACACAGACTAATTACAAGAAATGAAAAAAAAAAAAACCCCAATGGATGATCTTCTCTCGTAGAGTTGTGAAACTAACTGATCAAGCAGTCTATGTGTATTAAGGCCCCACCCAACTCTTGTATAATTTCAGAATTTTTTTGTCATGAGGTGATGTGCGTAAATAACCACAAAGCATCTTGCATAAGCTCAAGTTCCCACAACTCCTCCGGTGTGTAATCTATGGATTTAGACTTGCGAGAGTCATTGAAGGACAGGAACCCGTGTCCTGGAAATGTGGGCTAATTTGTTAAGAATAGAAGGAAGCTAATCGGCAGGATGACAATACCACCTCTGCATCCTTCATAGATGAACAATCCAACATTACATAGCACTTCAAAGATCCACTATTGTCAGCTTGCAGGGCAGGGAAAGACGACATGAGGCTATTGACAAAAATGTGGTGATAGTAACGATGATGTGATTCATGGTTTTACATCAAGCAGCAGCTGTCAAAGCGTTTTCCTGATGTTCTGGTCTTCCTCCTGCTGAGCACAGCTGAGAAAAACACTCGCACACCTGGAAGCAGCCAAAAATTATTTTTGTCAAACACAGCTGAGTCCCTCTCTTCCTCCGCCTTCAAGGTGTGTGTGTCCCACGTCCTCCTCGCTATGGATCCCTGTGACAGAGAGTCTTCCCGCCTCGTCTACACACAACCACATCCTGAGTGTTACGCACAGAGAGGAAGTGCTTCGGGGGAAGAAAAGGGTAAGTAAAGAACAGAAATACACACTGGGACTGACAGAAAAGCTGTGATTGGCTAGAAACAGGCTGTCTAGTTACATTAGTGTAGAAAATAAGGTTTAAAAAAAAAATCACAGTTTGCTCTATAGGAAAAATTTCATGTCCAAATTCTGGCAGATTCCTTTTCTGCAGGTGCACTAATCCAAAAAGAGTGAGCGTAAAATTTTAAACCTCTTATTAAAGGGACACTCCACTGCACACTCTTGCAGGTTCACTCATAGTAAAGTCTCTTCCACACACACTCAGAGCTTCTCACCTATAATACCAGTGTTGACCTACTAAGTTGGAAATGGGCAAGAGGTCTGGCTCAGAGACCCCTATTGTCTTCTCAGTGAGCCCGTGGAAAACATGATTCCTGCCATCAGTGGCAGAGGTAATGAGCCTGAACGTTATGAATGTGGGTGTTTTTCATAATGTCCTAAGTGCTGGTTTGTTCATGCGGATGTTTGTGCTCTCCATAGACGGTGGGGGTCCTGACTATAGCAGAGGCCTTTGTGTCTGGAGTGTATCGCTGCATCGCCTCCAACTCTGCGGGGGCAGACCAGCTAGACATCCACTTCTACATCACAGGTGATCCCAGACAAGATCAATCATTGTGGGAGTTTTCTTTCCTTATTCCCACATCATAAACATGGAGTAAAGCTTCTGCTTGATCCTTTGTAACCATTAAGTCAAAGTCTCTTTATGCAGAGACTGCATGTTCCCAAAATAGAAACACCAAACTATTTTATACTGTATTTGATTATTTTACCCATTCAAATATATAGTTAGCTCCATATGGTGTTTTTTGGCAATGGCATTTTTTGCAGATTTGTCTCTGTACACCACTATAGTGGATTTTCAAACATTCAAGATGCAATTGCAGAGCAGATGCTCAGATTTAATTCAGGGACTTTAAAAAGGTATTGAATAAATTGTTTAAAAATTACAGCTTTTAACACAAAGTCCACCCTTTTCAGACACTTAATTGGACAAACTAACATAATCTTAAATATAAGGATTGTTTTTAATATGTGGATAAAAATCCTCTGCAGTCAGTGACTCTCTGTAGTGTAGAACTCATGAACATCACCAAAAGATACTTTGCCAGGTCCTTACTGCAGCCGCCTTCAGTATGTGGGTCTCTGTGCCTTCAGTTTTGTATTTAATAACTGTGAAGCATGCTCTGTTGGGTTGAGATCAGGTGAATGACTTGGCCATCGAAGCATATCCCATTTCTTTGACATAAGAAACTCTTGGGTTGCTTTTGCAGTTTGCTTTGAGTCATTATCTATTTGCACTGTGAAGCACTGTCCAATCAGTTTTGTGGCATTTGGCTGAATCAGAGCAGAGAATACAGCCCTGAACACTTCACAATTCATCCTACTACTTCTAGCAGCTCTCACATCATTAATATACAATAGTGGCTTAATTCCTCTGGCAGCCATACATGACTATTCTGTCATGAGTGGCTTAAAAGCTGTGACACATAATCAGACCATTAGTCAAGTAAAACAACAAAAACATTTTATTTGAATTCAACAAAACTGAATGAAGTTACCAAAGGAAAAAAAACAATTTCTCAGTCAGTAAGTGAGTAGTGTTGGCATGTTTGTTTTTTGCCTAACGTGGTGAGTGAAATGTTGTTTGGGTAGAGAGAAAAGGAAAAAGGTCGAGTTGTTTTCCCCCCTGAGGGAGCAAATGGAGCGTGCGTCTATACTGGTGAAGACTGGGCCGAGGTGTTCCCAGTCACTAATAACTCAACCACACCCGCTAGGTATCTCCAACACAAAACACACAAAGACAACCTGACAGCCCAGCAGCCAAAAGAGGTAGGTTCATCATATTGTCTCCACTATGTTTGACAGATGTGGTATACTTCATGAGTTGTTCTCTCTTCCTTCTGGTGCAAGTTTAACTTGGTTTTAAATTCTCCAAAGATCTTTTTTTCAGACTGCGCAGGCTCTTTTAGTTTGTTTCCTGAGAAAGACTAATGCTTCCTTCTTGTTCCTGAGTGTAACCAGTGGTTTTTACCTTTGCAAACCTTCTGTATTTACACGCATGAAGGTCTCTTGATTGTAGACCTTACAATAATGCAAATACCTCTTCGAGACTGTTATTGACTTAGCTAGATAATGTGATGGGATTTTTCTTAACCATGGAAAGAATTCTGTGATCATCCACTTTAGTCACCTTCTGTGGTCTTTCAGGCCTTTTGGTGTTGCTGAGCTGGCAAGTGCATTCATGAATCATTATTTTTAAGGAATGTAATAGATTATTTTTTTAGTCTAATGATGACTTCATAGTGTCGGCCAGTTGACCACTTACTTCTGTGCCTCTGAAAATGTGGGACTGTGTGTAAGAATGGCAGTAAATCCTAAACAGTTAATGCAATACTTTTCCACAACACCTTGAATTAAAGCTGAAATCCACAAAAGCAAAATAGCACACACAAAAATCCTTCATTCAAAAACTTAACTGTAAATAACTCCATTACTAACAGGAAGGTTAAAATCTTCTGAAATCTATGATTCATATTGATTTGCTTTTTACACCAATGTGCACACACACATTCATACATTCCCTAATGGCTGGGCACATTTTCAGTGTCTTATGATGAACTTGAGCTTACAACATCTTTACTATGTTGTATGAAAAAAAAATACCCTTCAGTCAACATTAGCAGTAAATGAAGAGGCCATAAATATGTGCAAATGTGCAGACAGACTAATTTGCATAGTGATCATGTTTGGGGGAAAAAAAAAGATAAGGACATTTTAATCAACAGGAAAACAAATCAAGAGTGAAAGGAAGTTGCAGATTGGTAAGGATAAAGAAAAACACATAGCAAAATATTACACAGAGGAGGATTTAAATCTAAAGCTAGGGATGGGATAGTTGTGTCAGAGACCTGCAAGAATATTGCAGCAAAGATCACCACACTGATATAAAAAGAGACCTTGATGTCTCAGAGCAATGGATTTAAATGGTTGACAATAATAATACAATAAAACTGCAGTCAGTATGATGCAGATATTCTTAAAACCTGAAGCGTGAAATACTGTTCAGATACAAGAACTGAAGTAAAGCTGAGCAGAAATGTCTGCACAAAGATATCATGCTTGCCTCTTGAACAACTGAAAATACCTGGTAGCACATAACAGTGTGCATGCATCACGTACATTTCGTACTCTGTAGTTTTGCGTGCGATGTGAAGTGTGTTGTACAGGTAAAACCTGAGTGTGTATGTGTCTGCAGTCCGGCTGCGCTGAGCTTTTAGTGTGTGAGCAAGAGCGAAACAGGAACCTGGCGCTCTTATCATTCCACTTCCCCGTGTAGCGCACTTCCTTGGACTGGCAGGTCCACTTTATTTCGGGAGGCCTTGGGGTGTTCGGGAAAGATAAACACTATCTGCCATCAGGAAACTCTCAAGCCGTTTCCACGGGAAGTTTCAGATGGCTAAAGTAAATAAAAAGCCTTTTTACTGTATTCCACTAGCTGCTTTAACCCACAATGGCCATTCAACATAGTCATCAAAGGTTATAGAAATGAAGTATTGGTAGAATGAGCTCTCCTGGTTTCAGGCACCAGTCAGGATCCAGACTCGCATGTCGGGAAACTGAGACGGCTTATTCATCTCAGTAGAGGGTTATTTGTTTATTCCTCCTTACTTCTTCTTTCCAACTAATCCATGTACTTGTCTGGTCTGTGTCTCCATCAGATGTCCCTGGAGGCTTCTGTGTAAAGCAGCTGGAGGAGGCCAGAGAGGGTGGAGACCTCCGCCTCACCTGTTTAGCCAATAAATACCTGTACACAGCACTGTCATGGCAGAGAATGAACAATACAGAGGAAGCCCAGTCTCGCGGCTTGAATAATCAGCAGTTCACGTTTGGAGAGTTCTCCAACTCGCTGGTCCTGTTAATAAGCAACCTGACGGCCAGAGACAGTGGAGCCTACAGATGCTCCGCCCGCCACCTCGTCACCGGGCAGGAGACACACCTGGACACACAGGTGGAGGTGACAAGTGAGTAATCTCAACCTAATGCACTCATAAAGGAGAAAGCGTTTTTTGGTTTTTTTTTTACAGTACCCTTTTAAAACCGCACAATGTCAGATATTTTTCAAAGTACAATATTTAATATCATAAATCCAGTCTTTTAACCTTCACACAGGAAGTATTTAGAAGTGAAATTCCACAACTAGTTTTTTGCTTGCTTATGCTAGAGGTTTTAAGTTCTTTGCCTTCTTACAAATCATGACATGCAAGGTTTGAAGTTCTTCAGTGGGATAAATAAAGTCAAGGGACATAAAGCTGCACAAAGCTTTTGAAGATTAGTGAAACCTATTGTAGTTTCAAGTGTTTTGCTTATGGCGATCTTGAATATGTGGTCGCAGACTTACGGAAGGAGTTTAACTTAAAATTAGTTTTCTATAAAAAGAAAAGGAAAAAAAGGAAATATTGAGGACATTTAAACTCACAGCCTCTTCATGCTGTTCTGTTACTTTATGTTGCACTTGTTTGCAAACACACACATTTGCAGAGGTCTTGCTGCTTGGGAATGGGTCCCCTTAGTTTCCTGGGGCCCCACCCTAGCTTTGCTCTTGCACTCCAGCTCAGCACCTCTTTCACGTGGGAATGAGCTCTTGACTGGAGGAAGAGCACACAATGGTACTTCCCACAATGCCACATTTACAGGCCCCTCCACAGCGCTGCAGGAACAATCAGCCAATCAGACACTGTCAGGCCCCAGCCTTCACAGACAATCATCAATTGTTGTGCAGGAGGAAGATAGAGGAAACAACAATCAGTTGCTGTGGTTAAGTGACTTTTCTTCGTGTCTTTTACGGCTGTTCTCAATACAATCAGGGCTTAGCGCGTCAACTTCCTCCCACGGGACACCCAGCAAGCGAATTACTAGAGATACGGGGTGACTAGGATGAAAGAAGTGGTGGTGGCGGGGATGGAAAAACAAGAAAAGGGGAGAAACTGAGAAAAATGTAAAATATGGAGAGTATGAAGTCAACTGTTTTTATTATCATGTATCGTTGTGCAGTTATAGTGTATAAGAGCTGCGTTGGTCTCATTGCATGCACACACGCACAAGCAGCTGTCCGCACAATGAAAATGTTCAGAAATTAGTTTTGGTTTTTCTTTTGTTCTTTGTTCAATTCAGTTTCACTTCATTTCCGGAGTGCTTTTTGATTGTTTCAGCTCAGTTTTTCTTGTTTGAAAATCCTCACTTTTACTTTCATTTTTATTACTTTCACTTTTACTCCTTTTATTTATTACTTCAGAACAGGTGTCACTCTCTATCTATGAATACACACAGAACACTTTCTGAACTCAAATTCGTGTCATGTAGACATCCAACGTCTTATTAAAGAAAATGTACCGAAGCTTTGTCGGGAATGTTGTGTTGACGTAAATTAAGAACAATTCCTGGATATTTCTATTTTATTTTAGATGGCTTATGTTTTTTAACCCCTTCACACCGAACGAGTCAGATTTGATACGTGAGTTTTTGTATGTTTTTGAGACTCCTACAGCAGAAGTGTGATAAAAAAAATTAAATAAATAAAATAAAGATAAGCAATAAGCAATAAATTGAAGAAAAAAAATGTAGCAAATATGATGCAAGTTAAAACTCCAATCCGAATTCATGTTTTATTTTTTTAAATCTGTCATGAGGTTCAGAAAAAACCAAACTTTTAGAACATTTGAATTTCCTGGCAATCACAGTTCAGCCGTTGAAGGGTCTAAGACTGAATATTGCTTGTGAGGTTTCATTTGTCTGTAAAGTCTAGTTTTTATTATTAGTTTTTCAAACCTAGTTTTAGTTTTGAGTTTAATTTTATTAACCTTGAATTCACCACATTGTTGCTGCTCTTTGTATTGCAGGGTTTTTTTGTTTTTTTAAAAAAGGCCCAAGAGGACCCAAACTTCAGCTGAGTCACAGGTTTAAGCCAAGGCCACTCTTCCACGTGTGTCACTACCAGCATTGTAGTTATTGTCCAAAAGTGGCACGGGTCCAGAAAACTATGGGAAACAAATAGCAGCAGTTTTACTTTATCACAAAACTGTTTAAGACTATAACTTTGACTGTGACTACTGTGAAAAATGGCATTTTTTAGTTAATTATCAAGTGGTGAAAAAAACAGATTAGCCCACAAGAATTGAGAAGTTCTTATTTTTAGTTCTTATTATCAGCAGTGGGTAAATGGATCCTTACTGTACTTCAAGTTATGTACAGGCTCTAAAGTTACTTTAAAAGTGAACTGTGGGGGGTAACTTAACATTTAAATCACATAACAAAGAAGAAAACATGTAATTCTATTCATATTCATCTATACATTTATTTATCAATTATTCAAACATGTGTCACTACTGATGACACTTGCAAGTAGTGTACAGCTGATGGTTCAATATAAGGTGTCAGAGGTCCCAAATATAAACAGTTGAAGGGCTAAAGTCAATGGCATAGTTGTTTTTTTCCACAATAAAGAAAAATCTGTTTTCATAAAGCCCATTCTTCTACATGTGTCACTACCAGCTCATACTTATTGTCCAGAAGTGGCACGATTCCAGAGAACTGTGGGAGAAAATATCTCTGGTTGCATTTCTACAGATATTAAATAATCCGCAGCAAACAATAATCTTACAAATTTATGTTTGTGTGTGCGTGTGTGTGCAATTAATGCCATAACAAGGTGACTCTGTAGTTGTATATACAGCTAAAATACACAATTGTCGTGTATTTTGGCTCACGATTCCTATTCTGGTGTATTTTTACTGTTCAGCAGTCACTAATTTTGGCCACAACAGGCAAAGCGGAAAAACTGTAATGAAGAGTATGAAAATGAACAAAGTTGGCAATAAGCAAAAGAGATGTCCATTTCCTTAGTTAGTATAGATCAAAACAAAGCTAAAAGTAGACACAGCAGTGGAAACAGCCAGAAACAATGTGCTCGAAGTACAAATTATTCTTGCAATAGAAATGTACAAGATGACACAAATGTGTTTGAAGCTCACTGATGTTTCTTAATTTCATCAAAAATGAAAATAACTCACTATGGAAGATTGGCCTCTTCATAATGTTACCATACAATCAAAGTGGAGATGATGTTGCTTTATACAGTACTCTGGTGTCTGGGTAATCTGTCAAATGAATGTTTAAAGTTGATTATTTTTGTGCTTTTGCTGTATAAAAATATTTGTAAAAAAAATTTCTATACTTCTCCAACAATGATATGAAGTAAAATCAATCGCCTACCTCTGAAATGTAGTGGAGCAGAAGTAAAAAAAACAAGGGGAAAATGAAAATACATGTATAAAACACAAGCACGGTATGATTAATGCATTCAGTTAGATTACACACACACACACACACACACACACACACACACACTCATCTGTGCTGCACTATTAGAAGCAAAAGAGCCTCAAGGAACCACTGACACTGCTGCAGTAGTTTCTCGAGGAACCACTCAGAAATGTTCTTTGAGAAAGAGGAAGGGGTTTGTTTTTGAGCTCATTATTATTATTAGAAGTAGTAGGAGTGGCAATATAAGTCCCACAAATACACAATCTCTTAAATATTGCATGAGACAGCAAAAAATTCAGATTAAAGTTATTATAATTCATCTCTTTCTCCCCCTTCAGTCCTGGAGCCTCCTGTGCTGGTAAGTAATTTGACAGATTGCACCGTCAATGTTAGCAGCTCAGTGACCCTCAGCTGTCCATCTCGAGGTGTCCCACCCCCAACCATCACATGGTACAAAGACCAGCGTGCTCTGCTGCAGGGATCAGGTAAAGAAAAATAAATCTTAATGCGTAAACTTCAGCAGTAAACCGGTGGTCTATAACTTCTTTGCTGCCTTCTTTAGGTATTGTTATATCAGCAGAGGAAGCGACGCTCCATATTGACCGGATCACAGTGGAGGATGAGGGTCTGTATACGTGCCAGGCCATCAACGAGAGAGGGTCTGCAGAGAGCTCGGCCTACATATGGGTTAGCGGTAAGGATCGCTGCCTTATAATTGGCTCTCCACACAGTTGCCGATGTAACACATCCATATATAACCACATTTGAACGAGCTTTGTTTTCACATGTGTAAATAGGTGTGTAATGTGGATGCAGACATTTAGTAAAGTACATCACATTGTTTTGATGTAGTGTTTATACAGAGAGTGTGTCAGTTCTATTAATGGAGGATGATGAACGTCTGTTTATTAATTTCTAAGTAAACATTGATCAAAGTACGTCTTAACATAAACGTACTTAGCCTTTTGTTCAGTTTCCCTCATTCACACACCCACATATGCACACCTACACGCACACACACACACACACACACACACACACACACACACACACACACACACTCTGACGTCCGGAGGTAGTAGAGAAGGCAGGACCTCTGTGGTTCCTCCCAGTCCAGGTCTGGAAAAAGAGCACTGACCGAGTGTGTGTGTGTGTGCGTGTGTGTGTGTGTGTGTGTGTGTGTGTGTGTGTGTGTGTGTGTATCTGCAATGTGTGTGTGTGTGTTGTTGTGTTTGGATCAGTGAGGAAGGAAGCTGTCTCCCATTTTTATTTCCTCCGGAAGGGTCCGGCCTGCGTCTCCAAGAGGCTCCACATAGAAGTGAACTGGGCATTTCTTCATCGTCCCATTAAAAAAGATTTAAAAATAATAATAAACCCAGATTTAATGAGAGGGAAGGATGATGGTCTTTGTGCGTGATGTGACCGTGAAATCACAGTGACCCCATCAAGTACCTCAGTCTGATAAACTATTGTAGTTCTCAGAATTGCAATAAGGAATAAACATTACTTTTATTAATTAAAATATTTTTTTATATACACATATTCTACCCTGCACTGCTCAGTCCAGGATTTTTAAGTACATAAAAGAATAAATACCTAGAGATTTAATCAGCATTAAGCTAAGGGGTGTGTTTGTGTGTGCAGGTGCTCCAGAAAGCTCATTTCTTGAAATCCCTACTCTCACCTGTACCTGTGTGGTGGCTGCTCTCTTTTGGTTTTTGCTCACGCTCTTCATACGAAAACTGAAGCAGGTGAGAGGATTGTTTTGTTTGTTTATTTAGTTGTTTTGTGCATAGTGAGAAAAATACATAGTATAAATTTTCTATGCTTCTTATATTTGAAAAACTCTTAGGTTGCTTTTACAGTATGCTTTAGATCATTATCCTGTACACTTCACAATCCATCCACAGTTTCTCTCCTTCTCCATGCTTTTTTTTTCTTCCCATCATTCTGGTAACCTTGGTTTCATCTGTCCAAACAAGTTTTTCCATAACTCTTTTAGAGCCCCCTTGATGTTGGTGAGCTGCTCACTGCATTCCTTCTTTTTTCCTCTACCGCTGATAGTTTCTTTTTAGCGTTTTCTCAGTCTAATGATGACCTCTGTTTCAGGAACAGTTCAACGCTTGGAATCAGACCAACTCCAGATCTTTCATCTGTTTAATTTGTCATTTAAAGAAATGAGGGAAAGCTCTCACCTGGTTACAAAACTGCTTGCCAATTATTTCTGAGCCTCTAAAAATAAGGCAATCTGCATAAAAAATGTCTATAACTCATAAACAGTAAATCGAATACTTTTGCAAAAACCCTGTAATTAAAACTGAACGTCTTCTGCTTCAATCGCATCCATTGTGATTATGTAAAGAGGCAACACTACAGTAATAGCTATTATCCAACATCCATGTCGACATCACAGGTGCTGATTGTGTCTAATAGAGCTGAGCCTTTTTGCTACGCAGCAGTCTTGTGGAGTTGTGATCCTTCAGTGTTGTATGTGCTATTTTCATCTGTTTGTCGTGTGGCTGAGTGTTTCTTACTCTGCTGCCACTTTGATTGCCTCACAGCATTTTGCGTGCTGTAATTTTTACTTGGTGTCTGAGTGTTTCCCACACTGTAGCATTTCTGGCCTGACTTAGCTAAGCGCTTCTGCCCTACCATTATCCCACTTATTGGACTTGTGTAATGCTACTCTGGCTGATGTGTGCTAGCTTTGGTGGTATCTTTAGATGGGCAGGAAGAGGCTCCACTTTTACTCTTAAGATCCCCTTACCCCTCCAAGTTGGCACAGTTATGTTTTCTATGTCACAGAAAGAATAACTGGCTGGAGGATGGCAGTGAGGATGAAAAATGCCCATCATGTTTTGGCAGTCTTCCTGAATTCATAGAACCAAAGTTATATTTGTAACTCCTGACTTAACTGTGTTTGGATTAGGGGCCATTTTTCACCAGCACCTCAGCTCTTCCTTTAACCTCCCTCTCCTCTTTCATATGTTTTTCTCAGTGAATATTTTTATGTTGGTAAATAACAATTTCTATAATAATTTTCTTTTCCTAGACAGATGCATCTATGTTCTTTAAACATATATATGTTTAAAGAACCAGTGATTTGACAGGTTTAATCCACAACAGAAAATACTAATTAATGCATTGACATTAATACGTACAAAAACAAATTAATTTTGCATTTTCATGTACAATTTACATTTTTTTCTTTTTAAATGTGCCATTGTTACAGAAAAGGGTTGCCAGGGCGAAAACTATGCTCTATGCTAGTACATTTATATACAGTAATAATAGTAATAATATAATACATATAAAATATATAATAAAATAGCGTATATATAATAATAGAAGAATAATAGTGATAAGTGAAAGTAGCTTATTAAATAATAGCTTTTGACTACATACTATTAAATCCCTGATTCTAATGTCTCTGTTATGCATAAACAAGGAAACCTTTTAAAGGTGTTGCTGCTCTCCGCTTCACAGTAACTAAAAATCTGACTTTATAGTTATTTATTTATGTCCGCTTGCTTTTCAATGTCTCAGACGTCCCTCTAAATTGACTATGGTGCAGCTAATCTGCCAGGTTCTGGAAAAAAAACAGTAGAAATTAAGTTGTTTTTTTCTTTTTCTTTTTACTGATACCGACTGTCTTCCAAAGCCCAACAGCTCGTACACCAAAACCGAGTACTTGTCAATCATACTGGACACAGGAGAGGGGCCGATAGACGAGCAGTGCCAGAGGTTGCATTATGACCCCAACCAATGGGAGTTCCCCCGGGAGCGCCTGAAATTAGGTATGCTGCTTCCATCTATAAAAGAAAAAATGTTTTTAGCGTGATACTCTTGTGTGGGCTGAGATTAGACTGATGTTGTGAATGCAGTTGGAGAGAAAGGAGGTATTTAAGCCCACGTAACAACACAAGGATTTTCTCATAGACCTTATCAGCTTATTATTGGGAGTGACTCTCGTTCCATTAATCAGACTTTTAGTCTGTGTTGTCTGTGCTCAGCTAATTAACCCCAGCATGAGACATGTAAACAGTGTTTACTGAAACTAATCAGCTCTTACGGTCATCAGGGTGGGATTTGGGCAGCTGGGCAGCTGGTACGGTCTAAAGTCTCCTGTTATCAGCTCCTCACATCTGGACTGGACGATAATCATAATTAACTGAGTTGTTTTAAAAAGACACAAAACACACCTCCCGTTTCCGTTTCATTCACATTCTCACGCTGTCTTTTTTCTCTCAGGAAAGCTTCTAGGCCGTGGGGCCTTTGGTAAAGTCATGCAGGCATCTGCATTTGGTATAGACAACGGCACCAGCTGCAAGACTGTGGCTGTGAAGATGCTCAAAGGTTAGGTCCACGATATTCTGTGAAATTTAACTACAATTTAAAACCCTTTCCTGCCACTCACTTTACTATTGTGCCTTCTATTCTATCCACCAGAGGGCGCTACAGCCAGCGAACACAAGGCGTTGATGACTGAATTGAAGATCCTCAACTACATTGGAAACCATCTGAATGTAGTGAACCTTCTGGGAGCTTGCACAAAACCAGGAGGTGTGTGTGTGTGTGTGTGTGTGTGTGTGTGTGTGTGTGTGTGTGTGTGTGTGTGTTGGGGTTTCCATGCATGTTGCATGCTCTAGTTTTGTTCTCAGATCAGGTAGGAAGTGTCTGTATGGTGCAGCTGGTCTGGTCTCTCTAGATTTTCTCTAGATTGACCAGGCTGCACCCACCTGTTAAACAGGTGGA